>JAOTAX010035812.1:0-11175 GCA_025629825.1 Erythroxylum guanchezii
GCTATAAGCTCAATGAGTGAAAAAGAGCCTCGAGCTCGCAGGGAAGTAGTGCATACCCAGAGGGCTCTCCTACCCCTGAGACGCGTTTAACGCTTACTGAGCCCTATATGGGACAGTTCAGGCACTCGGTCACAACAAAATAACAATTGAAAAAGTGGGTCTCATGAGCATCGCATATGCATAATATGAATAATTTAGCGTGTTGAACATGAAATATTATGAATGATTCAATGTACTAAATATGGAATTGTGACTTATGACATAATAGCCATGTGGTATTTCTGGATGTACTGTTGTGAAATAACCTGTGAATTGTTCGAGTACGATTATGTAGTACTTATGAATATGAAACTGTGGAATATCTATAATATATGTGATTATTGCATGGATTGGGTGAACCATCGATAATGGTTCCTCACTGAGTTCGCAAAACTCACCCAAAATTTGCAACTATTTTTCAGGCCTTGAAGAGTACTCCGTTAGACACGGGAGTATGCCTACTGCATGCAAGTGAAAGATAGAGGTCGGGATCAGTTCGCGTCTGCATTAGTGTCTCATAAAATTGTATTCCGCAATCTCTGTAAAATAATGCTTTGTATTTATAGTGGGACCAATTTGGTTGTGGATTTTTGTACATTAAATGGCTATTTTTTAAATTATTGTTGAATGTTTATAATGACTGAAAATGTTTACGAATTAACGTGAGTTTTTCGCGCGTATGAATGTATTCAAAAAAAATTATACTGAGTTTCGTCTGACTGATGTAGCACGCCACCCTCACGGGGCACGGACTCGAATATCATCGTCGATTTCATGTTCGGGTCACGCAGGAGTGGGGTGTTACATTTAGGCCACATCGGTTGGGAAGGAGAACGAAGCACCCCTTATAAGGGTGTGGATGCCTTCCCCTTACAAATACGTTTTCCATGCCCTAACGCACCGGATCCCATAAGAACTCCGAAGTTAAACATGCTAGGGCCAGAGCAGTACCAGGATGGGTGACCTCCTGGGAAGTCCCGTGGAAAAGCAAAACCGTGAGGGTGCGAGGCCCTAGAGGTTGAGGCCCAAAGCGAACAATATCTGCAAGCGGATGGGCGCGAAGCCCTAGAGGCCGAGACCCTTTGGAGGACGTTAGGCCCGAGAGGCCAAGGTCCCGTGGATGCGAGGCCCGAGAGGCCGAGGTCCTACAGGGGGCCCGTGGCGCGCAGATTATGGGGACAGTCGGATTGGCATACCTGTGAGGTATACGAGCAGGGACTCCTACTGTATCCTCAAGTAACCAGAAACGAGGTGAGTTGGTGGTTGCAACTTATCGGGTACGTGCAGATCTGGACTCCATCAGGTATACCCTATCCTTTTACTTATTTATGTATTTTAGTGTAATTTTTATCTATTTAAAAATTTACCGTGCTAGTGCTGCCTTTTCCCTCTGTACTCTACATCATACTTATCTTGTCTCATTTGCATGCGGGTCTACCGAAAACAGCCTCTCTACTATGTAGGGGTAAAGTTGCGTACTATTAGGCCTCTCCAGACCCTGCTTCATTGCGAGATTTCGGACTAGGTGATGATGATGATATTCAAAATATATGCGAGAAAGAAAGTATTAATAATTCTTTTAAATGTTAATCTTTGTGTTATTTTATTAATAAAATTTTAATAAGGATAGTTTTTTAAATTGAGTTATCCTGTTTTTAAAATTTTAAATAATTAATTCAAATTTTTAAAAGATTGAAGACTTGTATAAAAAATTACACAAAAAATAGAAGTTTATAGTTTTGTTATGAAATTTATTCACATTTCTCCTTACATTTTTGAAGATACAACTACCAACATACTAATAGAAAAGTTATCAAAAAATAAAGTTTGAAAATGTCTAAAAATATTAACTTTATCCTTAATTAGTAAAAAGGTTTATTTCGGATAGACACGTGGGACAAGGTTTTGTATTTTGTACCGATTAGTATTGGCCAAAAAACAGTACAAAATTTAGTTGTTTGATATCGGTCATTAGAACTGCTCAGTACCAGCCAATATTGGTCGGTACCGTAAAATTAAAAAAGAGTTGAGGAATTTATTTGTAAATAAAAAAATTTAAAAGTACCCCCTCCCTCCCGATCTGTCTGCTCTGACTCTCATTTTTTATTTTATAGTTTACACTAACAGGGTGTTGGAATGGTATGAATTGAATTCAATTGCAGCATTGAATTCAATTCAAGTGTTTGGAAACAAAAAACAAAGAAAAAGATGGGTTCAATTGATAATAAAAACATTATAGTGTACATAATAAGTCTTTGTAATGGAAAGCAAATGACTACAACATTCCTAATGTGCTGGTGATCGCAGGTGCTCTGAGCTACTACCCTGCCCCTTCAACTACACCATCTCCTGTCTTAGCTGAGCCATCTGCTCCATCAATGTCTGCATACATGTTCGAAGCTCAGTGACTTCACTCGTTTGCACTGGTCTATTAGACGCTGCTGTACTGGATATGGACGATTGCGAATAACATGCGTTCGCAAATGAACCTAGCCCGAATATCCGTCCACGACTGTCCCTACCACCGACAACATCAAGATACTTCTTAGTCTCATCAACAGGTTGTTCCTCCTGAGACTGTCGCTGAAGGGTTTGTTGTATTTGATCCTGTTAGGAAGAAATGTTTACATTAGTAAGGGATTATTATTAAGAAATAATAATAATGCATTAATTTCACATACATTCAGTTCTCTACATCAGTTGTTGACGAATGTCACAACGTCATGCTTCTTCGGGTGAGTGTGCAAAAATAGCTGAGTAGGTGTAGGAGGAATGCCCAAAGACTTTTTCTGCATATTTAACCTAAATTGTTAGATGTGAACTACATTTTATTAAAATTTCGGCAAAGTTTCCTCTATTTTTATGATATTTCCCCCTGTTGAACAAATAAAAAAACCTCAACATAGCCATATATGGCACCAGACATTTATACCATTACCATTATCTATAATACAACAAAGTAAAACATTTACAAAATAAGTGTGAAGTTTAGATACTTACAATTCTCTGTTCATGCTCGTGGTGGGTTATTGATCCTCCCATATATACGGGAAGACTCTCTCTCCCCGGGTCTCCACGTCTGTTGGTGGAGTTACGCCCTAAGATGGACATTGCCTCAGGGCTTCTTCAAGATTTTTCCTATTTTCCTCAAGGGTATATCCGGCCCCATCATAAACCATTCACATGTACGGATTTTCAGTTTCTTTCACATAATTTGTTGTAAATCCAATCCCCCCTTCATACTCATTTAGGTTGACAGACGATTCTGCTTGATTACCCCTTGAGGTGCTAGAAATGCCAGGTTCCCCATGTCGTGTCCACTCAAAATAATTGGGGACAAACCCTTTTCTCAGCAAATGCTCATTAACTTTATCAATAGTAAGGAAACATTTGTGTTTGCACTTTTTACATGGACATCTGATCTTTGGCCCATCCATATATGCAGGTTGAGAACATGCATAATGAATAAAAGCTTCCACTCCCTCAACAAATTCAGGATTAATAAAACCATCAGCGGTTAATCGTCTATACATCCAAGATCTATCCTGAAAACTCATTTTTGGACAACTGTTAATTTAAAACAGTGAATCCATAGTTAGTATCATTGATGTTAGCCAAAAATTTCAAAACATCTAAGATAAGACATGTGAATCAAGATCACAAGTTCTCGTTGTGACCCATAGACTCCTCGTATTTTTCACCGATAAGCCTCACAATTACTATGGATCACAAGTTATGGGTTTAGGTTTATGGGTTAAGATCTAAAATATTTGTAAACTTAACATCAATCATATATGTTTGTAATCATATATGTTAGAAGATAATTAATGTTAAAACTCCTATATTAAATATTTACTAGTGTCAAATTTCATAAATATTCATAAAAATATGAATTCTTAATTTAATAAATTGATTGTACATATACAAATTTAAAAAGATACAAGTAAAAATTTACAAGTGAAAAGTAAAGAAAAGCTAATCATTTCAGATAGCATAAATGAAATAAATTAGATGTCATATCATTATATTGGAACTATAATACAACTCAAACTCATCCTATATTAATTCATTGATAAACCGAAGTTCATAACACAAACAAGTTTCACATCGTGCAAGCCATTTCAATTAAAAATGCAGGAAGTCTAGATGGGAAGTTCAAACCACAAACAAATACCCAAATAAAGGTAAGTTCAAGAAAACATAGTAAAAAACAAAATCACTAACCTCAACCAAATGATAGAAGGATCTTCCTGAAATACGTGAAGTAAGATGATGATGACGGACCTAGAATGAGAAATATTGAAACTGATACAAATGTCATTCGCCATGTGTGAAAAATCATTGTTGAAATCCATAGTTACAAACCGGGATATATTAAAACAATTGCCATGAAATATTATAATCAATGAGCTATACGCGAAGCCTATTGAAAATTCGGCAGAATTTTTCCTATAAAATGGACATCTTCTTTTTCAAAGAAGGGTCATTCCTGCAATAAACTTATACTTCTATATCCACCTGTAACCACAGCTCAATTTTGGTCTCCAAACTATATGTCTATTCTTAATTGAGTCCACATGCATTCACATCGCAAAATCTATAATAATCCAATTAAAAAATCAAGTATACCAATTTCTAACCGATACACCCTCATTTATAGTCAATACATCAAGACATTCTCAAATCTAATCAACAACAACTCAATTTAATCAAATTTAATGAATTTCATTCATTTATATAAGAACATATTATAAAGCATATCTCTAACATAACATTTTCTAATATTATAAACCATATATTGAACTTCTCCCCCAAATTCTATAGGAAGGATAAAATCATTTAGTTGAGACATGCATTAGGGAAATTCAAAAATAGCTCTTGTAAGAAATTATTAAGACCTCGAGCACTAAATGTTAAATGAAGCAAAGTTATATGATTTGAACAATCACTTATAAGGGTTTTTATTTATCCTATGGCTTATGATTATGTTTAGGCTAACGAACTTAGATAGGCTAAGGGGAATCTTCATTGTAATCTTTGTAAACAAAAGGATGAATCTATTAATGATCTTTTAAAAAAATGTAAGTTCTCTTTAACTATACAAAAAACTTAAAACAATTATGTAACTTTAATGTTTCGTATAGAATCTAATCAAATGTTGTGAAATGAGTCAGTCAAAGAAGAAGGATATGCAATGGTAATCTTTTTATTTATAATTTTTTATTTAGAAATGCGATATATACATAATAGAGAGAAAGAAACTTAATAATTTTTGAAGGAAAACAAAACAAATTATAAACTCATCAATGAACTAATAAGCCAAATTAGGGAGCAGCTTATCACTCGTAAAGTCTACGTCATTTGCAACAATGATTAAGATACAAAATGGGGTATATTTAGACCTTACGAAGAAGATATGATTTACATCAATAGTAGTATTGATATGCTATCTACTATGTATGTTATTTAGGAATGCTCCAACAATAATTTGATAGTTGCTTTACTCAATACCTTGGTAATTATTATCTAGTGAATTACAACCATAATTTATCATGATAATTGATATTTGGAAACTATAAGCTAGGAATTGGATTCTTGAGCTAAATAACTCCTTGAGCAGAACTTAATGATTATTAGGATTAAAACTCTATGTATTTATCTTTTAGATAAAAGTTCTCTTGTTATCTTTTTACTTAGCTATGAATAACAATTATAGTATGCCTTAAATAGTTGGTTTTCAGCTTATAACTCTCTTTGAAGATATTCACCAATCAATTTCTTTTATTTAAAAAAAACTAAGGTTAACAACCATCTAACATTTTCTAATATTTCCCATATTATGAGATTACCTTTTTTTAATTGGTTAACTCTATATAAATATATGTTATTAATACATTTACAAAATATTGATTCAAAACAAAGGGCACATATAAAATATTACATGATAAATAATAAATTTTCAATATTTTTTCTTTTTCTTTCTTCTTTCTCTTTTTAAAATTACTCGTGAGAACACTACGATTGTCATAGATAATTCTGATCTAAAAATGGGAATATAGAGATTAAGTGAAAAGAATATCATGCCTTAATATAAACTATACTAGCACTTAGTATATTTAATACCACATCTATAACCGAAAGTTCCTAGGATGCATTTAAAATAAGTAACAACTTCAGTAAAAAATGAGAATATTATCTTTAAGTATATATTGTATTCTACCTTAAGATAAGTTATACTAGTAATCTATTTATTCAATACCATAATATAGATAAGCACGACATACTCTTTTAAATGGGAAAATATCAACTGAATAGAAAGAATATCGTTGGTTAATACAAACTATTCCAACCCTAAGTATATTTAATACTAGCACTTAAAATAAAAGTTATGATGCATTTAAAATAAGTTATAGTTTTTATGTAAAATGATAATACCATCTGTGTAAGTGTAAATCATACTTTATCTCAATACAAATTATAAAGTATTTTATATATCATATATCCAATGATATTTTAGGCACCTAGACTTTAAAGTTTCAAAAAAGAGTGAAAAATCTCTTAATCTCAAACATTAATAGAGATTCATCTCATCTTCACCTTTTGCTCATAATTTTTTGCGTTTGTCACATGTGTAAATTAGCTAGCCTAAATGTCATTGGTTTGTCTAACTGCTTTCAAACTCAAATTACTACCAAATCACTAGATATTTTTTTTTGAAACGTTGTCATGTGCGCTCAGCGCATATTATTCATATCCAAAGATAAAACGTCATACAAAAAGCTTGGAGGGCATACCCTCCATTCGAAACCAGACATAGAATCAGCCGCCCTAGCTATCTTATGAGCAACCTGATTCGCTGATCTCTTAACAAAAGCAGTATAAATAAACTGATGCTCTTTAATAAGAGCTTTGCAATCCTCAATAAGCATCGAAAAATAGGAAGGACAATTTTGTGGGGATGCCATAGATTTGGTAATTGTTTGACAATCCGTTTCCACACAAATCGGGGAGAAGGAAAGGCTTTTAATCCAGCTTAGGGCTTCTCGAAAACACAACGCTTCACCAATTAAAGGATCCCTCCAACCTGGCATAAGCATCACCTTTCCTGCACAGTTGAAACCTTTACAATCTCGAATCACCATTCTTAAGCCATAGAATCCAGAAGGTAAAAGTGCCACATTGACGTTGCACTTAAAATGGTTCGGTTGTGGGGCTTGCCATTTGGGATGAGATGGTTGAGCCGTTAAGGAAGTAGTAGTGTGTCGGTTGTGAGCAGATTTCCACTCTAAAAGTGTGGTGGTGGCTCAACGAATAATGCTGGATGGGTCCTGAGTTTTTTGCTTCCAGACAACTTCATTGCGTGTGGTCCACAAACTTCATAAAAGCATGCAAATTTCCTCCGCTTGTGCCTTTGGAAAACCGGCCATAATAGAAGCAAGCCAATGATGTATGGTGGCCGTAGGAGACACGTGTCAGTCCACCGAATGAATATTCCAAACAGAAGTAGCCACGTCACAATGGAGAAATATGTGGTGTTCATCCTCTGTAGCTTTACCGCATAATGGGCAACTATCATCTATGTCAATATGTCGCTTTTTAAGATTTGCTCTGCAAGGGAGAGCATGTCTCAAAGTACGCCAGATAAAGAGTTTTATTTTACCTGGAACTTGCATCTGCCACATTTTCTCCCATGGAAAACCGACTTCTCTTAGCTCCAGATTCACGTCCTCCATGCCTATGCGATATCCTTCTTTCACTTTGTACTCACCTTGAGTGTTGAGAGTCCACATCCACTCATCATTGCGTCTTGAGAAACTGAGTGGTATTTGGAGAATAAGGTTAGCGTCTCGTCGATCAAAAACTTCCCTGATCTTGTCTTCATTCCACCAATGGTCCCGAATAAGCTCTCCTACATACTGTATCTGCGTGTTGGTTGATGTTTGGATATATGGGTCATCATCATCCATTAGCGATGGGTCCCTCCATATATGAATTTGTTGTCCATCACCTACTCTTCGTCGACAACCAGGAATGAGTATTGCTTTGGCCTGATGGATGCTTCTCCAGATTTGACTTGGATTGTTGTCCAACTCTGCTGAAAAGAAATCAGTCTTGGGAAAATATCTAGCTTTAAGAATGGTTGTTGCAGTTGACTCCAGATATTTGAGAAGTCGCCATCCTTGTTTTGCCAAAAGAGCTAGATTAAAATGCCTCAAATCCCAATAGCCCAAACCTCCATAAATCTTTGGTATGGCTAACCTCTGCCATCTTAACCATCGTATACCCTAACTGTCTCGTCCTCCATTGTGCCAAAAAAAGCCATTCATCAACTTCTCCAGCTCTTTACAAGTATCCATTGGTAATAAAAAAAAGAGACATAAGATAATTCGATATAGCCTGTGCAACTGTCCTCAATAGGATATCTTTGCCAGCTTTCGATAATATTTTAGCCTTCCACCCTTGTAGTCGCCTGGTAAGCTTTTCGACTACATAATGAAAGATTTGGCGTTTACCTCTGCCTATGACTGACGACATACCCAAATAGTTTGTGTGGCCTGCAATCTCCGCAACCCCCAAAATTTGACATATCACATTCTTCAGTGTAGGCGTAGTATTTGGAGTAAAGGAGATACCTGATTGTCAAAATTTATTTTTTGACCCGACGCGTTCTCATATATCTGCAGGATAGTTTTCAATTGTACTGCCTCCTCTTGTGTAGCCCGAACAAAAAAGATAGCGTCATCTGCAAAAAACAGATGAGACACCGGAGGAGCACCTCTTGCGACTACAGTCCCATGGATGTGTCCTTGTGCCTGTAAATGTTGTAGGCTAGCTGATAAGCCCTCCGCACATATAATGAACAAATAAGGAGACAATGGGTCGCTTTGTCACAATCCTCGACTAGGAATCAAAGGCTCGTATTCATCCTTCCTTCGAATGAAAAAATAGGAGACCGATGTGACGATGTTCATAATCTTTGAGACCCATATGTCAGGAAACCCCAGTTTTAACATGATTTGCCTCAAATACTCCCATTCAACTCTGTCGTACGCCTTGCTCATATCAGTTTTCAATGCTAGATAACCCGTCTTTCCTTGCGTTTTCCGTTTAAGAGAATGGAAAAGCTCATAAGCTACAATTATGTTATCGATAATCAACCGATTTGGGATAAAAGCACTCTGCGTGTCCGAGATAATTTAAGGCAAAACCTGTTTTAATCTATTGGCAAGTGCTTTGCAAACTATACGATCGGTGACATTGCTCAATGATATAGGTCTCAAATCAGCTATTATTTTCGGCGCTTTCTTCTTTGGGATAAGAATAATGTTTATTCTGTTCATTCCAGGCATAGGCGCATCTCCATTCAACGTGTTAAGACATTCTCGAGTGACCTCCTTCCCAACGATATCCCAGCATGTTTGGAAAAATCCTGGATTGAAAGCATCTGGCCTTGGTGATTTATCAGGATGCATGGAGAATAATGCCTGGCGTACCTCCTCTTCTGTGTATGGAGCCACTAGTAATTCATTATGAAGAGAGGTTACCTTACGAGCCACATTGTTTAGAATCGGACTGGTATCTCCACAGGAGGAGGTAAAGAGTTGTTGATAATAATCCAGTAACATATTCGGTAAGCCTGATTCCCAGTTAATCCATTCCCCATTATTATTCTTGAGCTTTGAAATGAAATTTTTCCGATGCTTGTGAGAGGCCATTAGGTGAAAGAATTTGGAATTAGAATCCCCTTCGGCAAACCAGTGCTGTTTGGATCTTTGTTTCCAATATATTTCATGTTGTAAAAGGAGATCACTATACTGCTTTTCTAGATCTCGTAACACCTCCCTATTTATTATCGGCTGTCGACGCACCCTTGCCATCTGCTGTTTAATCATAGTAAGCCGTTGATGAAAGTCTTGTTTATGCGATGTTGCCCATACTTGCAGCTCTTCAGAACAAGACCAAAGTTTGTCTTGGAGAGAACGGGTGAAGTGTTGTGACCAACTTTGACTGATTCTCTATCGACAGGCATCTTCTAAGGTCCATGCATTTTCAAAACGAAAACGCCGCTGGACATATTTCTGCCATTGTATGCCCAAGGATAGAAAGAGTGGTAAGTGATCAGAGGATGTAGCTTGTAAAACGTAAACTCTTGCCATCAAAAACGTTGAAGACCACTCAGCTGTCCCAACCGCCCTATCCAGTCATTCCCTTACAAAATCAAACTCAGAGCATCGATTTTCCCAAGTAAACAGAGGACCCTCAGCCCCCAAATCATGTAGTTGACAGTCCATGAGCGCCTGTCGAAACCCCTCCATCAATGCTCTAGGATGAGTATGATGACCTTGCTTCTCAGAAGAAAACATGATGTCGTTGAAATCACCGATGACACACCATGGTAGAGCTGATTTATTATGGAGTTGTCGAAGTAAATCCCAGCCCATACGTCGGTTGGACCGCTCAGGGAACCCATAAAAACCCGTTAAACGCCAACGTCTAAGTCCGTCAATACATACCAAGACATCAATATGATTTTGATAATAGCTCAGTAGTTGGGCCATGTCCTTTTCTTTCCACAATAAAGCCAAACCTCCTCTAGTTCCAATAGGGTCAACCGCAAACATACCACTAAAGCCGAACTGAACTTTAATTGATAAAATTTTTTCTCTGGTGATTTTAGTTTCCATCAGGAAAATGAAATTGGGTCTCTTCTCGGACACCATGTCCTTTAATGCTCGGACTGTTCGGGGGTTCCCAAGCCCCCGATAGTTCCAGCTTATGTACTCATAGATGTCGGTGGGCTTCGGAAACAAATCCCACCAAAGTCAAGTTTTTTAGCCCAACCTCAAGGGTACTTGGGATAAATTCCTCCTCCATGTCAGCATGTGCAGACGCTGTTGCTTCTTGGAGACGTCTGTGCTTAGGATCCATAACCATGATTGTGTCCATTGTAACATTCAAACTCCACATAGTCGGCATACCTTCACCAACCGCGCAGCTCCACGGCCGGAGAAGACGGCGGCAACAGACGGTGAAGACGCGGCAGCTGGGCGGAGAAGACGACAGCGAAGAAGAACCGACGAAGAACAGCAGCAGAGGTGGAGAACGAAGGAGGAAGGAGGAAGGTTGGGTTGGGGG
>JAOTAX010035830.1:0-11174 GCA_025629825.1 Erythroxylum guanchezii
CTTACCTCTAACAAGTTGATTTCCTCTTCTTTTTCTTCTTCTTTCTTCTTCCTTCCAAGCTTCCCACGATTTTCCTTATTCTTTTCTCTTCTTTACGTTTTTTTCTTCTCTCTTTTGCTTCTCACGACACTTCTCTCTTCTTCTTCTAAATTCAAGACTACATTTTATTCTAATCTTCCAAAAATACCCCTTTTCTTTGTTGTCCTTCCAATTTTACCCTCTTTTCATTTAATCTAAAGTCCATTTAAATCTAACACTTTAACTATACTCTAATTTACTTCTAACATTTCCATTCTAATTTCTAATTTCTACTTAGGTTCAATAAAATAATGGGCTCAATTTTAAAATAATTAAACAAAACAATCAATAAATAAATAAAAAATTCGAGGTCCAACAATTTTCCCCTCCTCCCTTGAAGAATTTCGTCCTCGAATTTTTTACCTGAGTGATCAAACAAATGGAGGTAATGTTGTCTTATGTTTTCCTCAGTCTCCCAAGTAATTTCTTCACTCGAATAATTTCTTCCAGTTGACCATAGTCAATAGACTCACTTGGTCTTTCAATCTCTTATTTAGTCATTCACTTTCTTGACGAATTCCTCACTATATTTCAAATTGCTCATAATTTTCCCGTCCTGCATCGATAACACCAATACTAGATCATATTGATATTTCTTAGCATACTCACATATAACACATTATGAATATGTGACATCTTTATTAGTAATACTAACTCGTAAGTCAATGGTCCGGTTCTTAATAACTTTGTATGGACCATTACAATTCAAGCTTAGTTGCTTCTTTATCCTAACCTAAGCACATCTTGCTCTCAATCTAAGCACACCTTACGAACGTGATACTCTTAGAAACATTTCATCCTTTGGTTCATAGTTCACATCTCTATAGTGTCAGTACACTTAACTCTTATGTCTATCTCTCTTTACTCCATACCTTTGGTGTTGATCCACTAACTCCTTTATCTCTCCTTTTTTTTGAATCACTTAATTTCTATTACAGATTCATTTCACTCATTTCACTCATCAACAATATCATTTGAATCAATCTTGACTTTCAACCGTTTTAGGCCTTATTCATTTTAAATGTAAGGGCAGATGAACCCTTAAAATATTCTAATGATATCACTACGATAATGATTGTTATGCTTAAGGCCAATCAAAGTTGTACATTGATCTCATATTCCTATGAACTCCAAATATAAACTTTAAGCATATCTCCAACAGTTAAGACCATCTGCAAAATCAAACATTCAGTCACTTGAGTCTACATTCTTAACCGCTAAATGTTGTTTTGGCGCATTCCTACTAGGATGTATAGCTTAAGTTGTTATTTGTGCTTTCTCTAGTTACTTCTTTGCTCAATCATCTTTATCGGGTATAGATCCGATTCAAACTCGAAATATAGATCCGTTTTCAATTCCCCAATAAGATTCACAATTTTTGAACCCTCAATTTGGGCTTTGTTAATCCTTTCATGTGAAACTGATCTTCAATTCCATAGCAATTAGTACTTTGATTTACTCAAAATTCAACTCCACATTCTATGCTCCTTTTTGCAATGGATCTGATAACCTCAATATCTAAATCCATGCTTCACTGCTATTGGGATTTCTGCTTAATATATCAGATACAACTCTAACTTTACTGGGAAATACTCATTTGTACCATCATAATATTTCAGTACTTCTATCCATTGTCTCATTCTCGTATTCAATTCTCTCAACTCAATATTTACCTCAAATTAAGTGATCTCTATATTTCATAATGTTTCTGTACTTAAAATGTCTCCAAACTTTCAAAACGATCACTATTGCAGCAAGTTTCAATTCATATATCAAATAATCAACCTATGAGGTTTCAATTGTCTCCATGCATATGAAATCACTTTATCATGCTGCATTGGATTTTATCCTCATCTCTTATACAACATCATTGTATACTATAAAATCTCCAAATCCAGATGATATAATTAATATCGGTGTTATAATTCCTCAAAATTCTCTTTACTTTCATTACTTATACGATTCACACGTTTTTCCTTAAGTGTTCAAACTATTCTTCTCAACTTTTCAAATACATTTACTATATCATCAAATTTTGCTTGGATAGCTTTAATCTCTAATACCCTAGTACTGTTGGGGCATTTGTTAACTCGAACAAATATTTCCAAAGCTCCATATGCCCATGATTAGTTCTTGTAATTCCTTAAATAACTAATTCCTCGATGAGGTAACATTGTCTCATGTTATTTTCAATTTCCCAATTGACTTACCTTTCTTAATGATTTTCTCCATTCTTTAGATTTCCTCATATTTCACATTGACTTATTCCAATGTTTGCTCATTCATACTAATTTCTCTACACATTTCAATTTATTTGCAAACTCAACTTCCTGTGTTGGCAACACATTCATCAAAATCTAATTTATATCTCCTTTGTATATTCGCATAGAATATAATGTGGATCTAAGTTCTCCTCACATTAGCAATAATGTTACCTCAATTTCCAAAAATCCACTCATGTAGTTGGATACTTTACATCAAACAATATACATACATTCTCAGCAACATACTCTACCTCTTATGCTTGAATCTCTACTAGGGATATACTTCAATATTCACTTTTGATTCATTACATATTCATTTTTGATTTGTTCTTTTACTGATTATTCTTAATATAAACTATCTAATTTACTTAACCTAATTCAATGAAATTCTTCTTCGAAAGAATATTGTTGCTACTATCATCTATACTGTTCATGCAATCTTTATCAATCAACTGTTATCATCATCAATGTTGTTTCAGCCATTCTTAACACCTCAATACGATCAATTTCAACTATTCATGATATTTCAATAATTTCAATTTCTGTCACACTTTACATGATCAAAATATCCTTTATAATAAAACTCAATGAAATAAGAGGCATCTTCATTTACTCTTATATTTAGGTATGTACCATCAAGATCATTATATCTTATAGGCAAAAGTAATTTCGACAGGTTACCAATTTATATCTCATGCTAATGATACATCAATCGTAATTGATTCCAAACAACCCCTGAATATTCTACGACTATTCAAAATTACTCCTCCATAGTAATTACCTTTTCAGCATAATCACCCATACCATACTTCCACCGTGTTACTCTGATTCATCTCATAATTTAAACTATAGGGAACATAGATTATCTCCTATACCATATCCAAATATAGATCTTGTATGTACTCAATAACATTATTCACCAATGTAACCACATTATCGAATGTGTACTCATAATAACTGGTCGACTTAACCTTGAGAACTTCATATATCACTATCATTTGTTTCATTTTCTATACGTACGTTCTTAATCAATTTAGAATTATAGACGCATAGCCACCTTAAAATTCTGATCTCAAAGTCACTAGCACAATCAAGTTCAACTTTTCAATTCCACTTTGCTTGTACGCCTTAAATCTTGTCATTGCTACCCCTGTCTCTATTCCTCTTTCAGTCAATTCATGAAAATATTTTCACATCCATATTAATTCAAGTATATACCTATAATAAAATTTCATTACCATATTCGCTGATATAACCACGAATACTGAATCTATGTCTAACATATCAGATTACATGATATTTCTTATTTCTAAATATCCATAACTTTCCTTATCTTACTCCCTGATAAAACACCATTCTTCTCATTGTTTCTAATAGTCCAAACTCTTAATGAAAGTTCATACATGTGACTCGTGTGGTTGCAGTTACTGGGATTCTATACTCATCAGTACCTTTCTCTAATGGTGAGAAATCAAGTGCAACAGATCCTTACAAAACTCTTAGTGTTCTTTTATAAGGTGGCATCTTACTCCTCCAACATAAACACTAGCGTTTAGCTTACATTTCCTTTTAATCTTAATTCCTAAATGTATGCATGATATGCATGTCACTTAATGCAACCAATCAATTCACAATATAACAATTACTCACATAGCATAACAATTCATCCTACTATGCATTCTAAGCCTAGGAAAATCCTATGCTTTGATACCAAACAATGCTAGACCCCATTTTCAAAGCCCAATATTTAGAGTCGTAAAACGAGAGCGTATTTCCCCATAGGGGCATTTAAATGAACTCTCATTAGCCATCATTAGTTCATCTTCATGCCCTGATACCATAAGTGTTAGGCCTCGTTTCTGCCCTCGCAAGATATGTGCTCGACGTTCTAAGTGACATCTGAACATGCATCCTGCAAGGGCGGCGTGCTCACACTAGTATTCTGTGTTCAAGTTCCATCCAAAAATTGAAATTCTTAAATAATAAATTAAAACTCTATTTCTTCGGAACAATTGTAGCTCTATGTCTCTATTTTATTTTAAAACAAGAATTATCTCATTTGGAGCTCTACAGATCAAGATATGGTTAAAATACCAAAGTATGTTTAGTAAAATAACCAATTCGTGCTCTTCCAACCCATTCTCTCACTTTCTTTCCATCAATCTTTTTTAAATTAACACCAAAGGCTATAAATCTTTATGTAGAGATAGATAAATTTGTTAGGAATCCATTGGTTCAAAAATCAAGTCATTTGGAGATCGGACAACAAAGTTATGGTTAAAAGAGTCAAACATATTTAGAGCTAGAAAGTGCGCTCGCAAGGAACAAAAGTGCGATCACAAGGATGGTGGTGCGCTTGCAAGGAAGGCATGTGCGATCACAAGGATAGTGGTGCGCTCGCAATGAAGGCAGATGCGATCGTAAGGAAATCAAGGTGCGATCACAACCAAAGCCGTCCCGTATAAATATACATATCCTATGTGACATCACTAACTTCAAATAATCATAACTTTCAACTCTGATGTCCAAAAATCTCATACTATATACCGTTGGAAATCTAAGAAGATAAGCTACAACTTTCATGAAGACACCTTTGTTAATTCAGCCTAGATCAATCCAGTTTTTCCCCTGAAATCAGAACACAATTTTTACCCCTATGAAAAACTTGAAAATGCAATGTACAACTAGGAAGGTCATGAGTAAAACGCAATCATATTTCATTAATGATTCCAAAAGAGTTCAACAAGCTTTCATTACAAATCAACATACATATCACTAGCTTAAAACAAAATACAAAGGATGCTTAATGTTGAAATGCCTATAAAGCTATCCAAAATGTTCACTAACTTGGTACAAAAGTCTCTAACTATCTTGGAGTTTTCGATGCCTTGCAAGGTTCAACACTCGTCTTTTTCTGCACCTGAGGAGTGAAAAATATAGGATGAGCTCCAAGGCTCAGTGGCTAATATATTTATAGCCATTGGTAATTAGTCACAAATTCAAGCATATGTATATATCTAGCAATTCAATCATTCACCAATTTAGCTCAAAAACTCATAATTAAGCAAGTTAATGCATAACACATAACATAGACTTTAGCCATTAAGCAAATCACTCAAATGCATCATACTTGACAATTCAAAGATGCAATGGACAAACAAATGGCTCGAGGGGTCCCATGGGTATGAAATGGAGAAACTGAAGTTTACACCATGAATAAAATGAGTCCATTTTCGGAGCTCATATGCCACAAGTGGGCAGCCGGGAGAAGACTCTTGTTTACGTGCACGTGACAAACGAATGGTTCCACTCTTGCCCAAACAAAAGCACATTTTCATGCTCAATACATTTTATCATATGCTCATACTTTCATGCTTTTTCTTCTTTTCATTTATACAAAATGTTATAACCTCTTTCAAGGTATAACATAATCACAAATCATCATGCATTATCAAATCTTCACAACAACTCAAAAATCAAGAAATTTGCACAGGCAAGAATTTGCCTAATCACACAATAACTATAAATACATTACCAACCTAACTTTCGTTGAAAATCCAAGATCAAGATTGCCTTTCCTTTTGCTGCTGAGTAAGGTTTTCTTGATTCCCTTCAAATAAAACCAATTTCTATTTAATCCAAATTCAAATGAAAATTCATAAAACTTCAAAAATCAAAAATGCTAAAATTGAACTTAAACCTAACCTACCCATAGTTAATCTAAGCTAGAAAAACCAAAACCCTAGCTTAGAAATCCAAAAATCAAGATAGTTTCATCTTTCTCTTCTTTCCTCCCCCATTCCCAACACAAACCCTAGTCTCTATTCAATCCCCTTTTGAACCTAGCAAGAAGAAAGATGAAGACTTACCTTTAACAAGTTGATTTCCACTTCTTTTTCTTCTTCTTTCATCTTCCTTCCAAGCTTCCCACGATTTTCCTTCTTCTCTTCTCTTCTTTACGTTTTTCTTTTCTTTTCTCTTTTGCTTCTCACGACACTTCTCTCTTCTTCTTCTAAATTCAAGACTACATTTTATTCTAACCATCCAAAAATACACCTTTGCTTTGTTGTTCTTCCAATTTTACCCTCCTTTCATTTAATCTACAGTCCATTTAAATCTAACACTTTAACTATACTCTAATTTACTTCTAACATTTCCATTCTAATTTCTAATTTCTACATAGGCTCTTTAAAATAAAGGCCTCAATTCTAAAAGAATTAAACTAATAAATAAATAAATAAAATTCAGGGTCCAACAATTCACCCTCCTCCCACGAAATTCTTACCTAAGTAATCAAACAAATGGAGGTAGTGTTGTCTTATGTTTTCCTCAGTCTCCCAAGTAACTTTTTCACTCGAATAATTTCTTCCAAATGACCATAGTCAATAGACTCACTCGGTCTTTCAATCCCTTATTTAGTCATTCACTTTCTTAACGAGTTCCTCATTATGCTTCAGGTTACTCACAATTTTCCCATCCTGCATTGATAACACCAATACCAAATCATATTGATATTTATTAGCATACTTATATATAACACATTATGAATCTGTGACATCTTTGTTAGTAATATTAACTCATAAGTCAATGGTCCAGTTCTTAATAACGTTATATGGACCAATACAATTCAAGCTTAGTTGCTTCTTTATCCTAACCTGAGCACATCTTGCTCTCAATCTAAGCACACCTTGGGAACATGATACTCTTAGAAACATTTCATCATTTCTTCATAGTTCACATCTTTATAGTATTAGTACACTTAACCCTTATGTATATCTCACTTTACTCCATACCTTGGTGTTGATCCACTAACTCCTTTATCTCTCTCTTTTTTTTGAATCACTTAATTTCTACAAATTCATTTCACTCTTCAACAATATCTTTTGAATCAATCCTGGCTTTCAACCATTTTAGGCCTTATTCATTTTAAATGTAAGGGTAGACGACTCCTTTTTTCATATAATGCCCCATACAATATTCTAATGACATCACTGCGATAATGATTATTATGCTTAAAGTCAATCAAAGTCGTACCTTGATATCATATTCCTATGAACTCCAAATATAAAATTTAAGAATATCTTCGACAGTTAAGACCATCTGAAAAATCAAACATTCAGTCGCTTGAGTCTACATTCTTAACCGCTAAATGTTGTTTCGATGCATTCCTACTAGGATGTATAGCTTAAGTTGTTATTTGTACTTTCTCTAGTAACTTCTTTGCTCAATCATCTTTATCGGGTATACATACTTCTCTTTTCGATCACAAAGCATGTTTTTCCGATTCAAACTTAGAATTCAAATCTGTTTTCAATTCCTCAATAAGATTCACAATTTCTGAATACTCAAATTGGGCTTTGTTAATCCTTTCATATGAAAATGATCTTCAATTTCATAGCAATTATTACTTTGATTTGTTCAAAATTCAACTCTATATTCTATGCTCCTTTTTGCACTAGATCTAATAACCTCAATATCTGAATCCATGCTTCACTTCTATTAAGATTTCTGATTAATGTATCAAATCCAACTCTAACTTTACTGGGAAATACTCATTTGTACCATCATAATCTTTCAGTACTTCTATCCATTGTCTTAGTCTAGTATTCAATTCTCTCAACTCAATATTTACCTTAAACTAAATGATCTGTACATTTCAAAATGTTCCTATACTTATAATGTCTCCAAATTTTCAAAACAATCACTATTGCAACAAGTTTCAATTCATATATCAACTAATCAACCTATAAGGTTTTAATTGTTTCCATGCATATGAAATCACTTTATCATGCTGCATTGGATTTTATCCTAATCTCTTATACAATATCATTGTATACTATAAAATCTCCAAATCTAGACGATATAATTAATATCTGTGTTATAATTCCTCAAATTTCTCTTTACTTTCATTACTCATATGATTTACTCATTTTTCCTCAGGTATTCAAACTATTCTTCTCAACTTTTCAAATACATTCACTATATTATCCAATTTTGCTTAGATCACTTTAATCTCTAATACCCTAGTACTGTTGGGGCATTTGTTAACCCGAACAAATATTTTCAAAGCTCCATATGCCCATGATTAGTTCTCATAATTCCTTAAATAACTAATTCCTTGATGAGGTAACATTGTCTCACGTTATTTTCAATTTCCCAATTGACTTACCTTTCTTAATGATTTTCTCCATTCTTTAGGTTTCCTCATATTTCACATTGACTTATTCCAATGTTTGCTCATTCATACTAATTTCTCTACACATTTCAATTTATTTGCAAACTCAACTTCCTGTGTTGGCAACACATTCATCAAAATCTAATTTATATCTCCTTTGTATATTCGCATAGAATATAATGTGGATCTAAGTTCTCCTCACATTAGCAATAATGTTACCTCAATTTCCAAAAATCCACTCATGTAGTTGGATACTTTACATCAAACAATATACATACATTCTCAGCAACATACTCTACCTCTTATGCTTGAATCTCTACTAGGGATATACTTCAATATTCACTTTTGATTCATTACATATTCATTTCTGATTTGTTCTTTCATTGATCGCTCTTAATATAAACTATCTAATCCACCTAACCTAATTCAATGAAATTCTTCTTCGAAAAAAGTTTTCTTGCTACTATCATCTATACTGTTCATGCATTCTTTATCAATCAACTGTTATCTTCATCAATGTTGCTTCAGCCATTCTTAACACCTCAATACGATCAATTTCAACTATTCATGATATTTCAATAATTTCAATTTCTATCACACTTTACATGATCAAAATATCCTTTATAATAAACTCAACGAAATAAGAGGCATATTCATTTACTCTTATATTTTAGTATATACCATCAAGATCATTACATCTTATAGACAAAAGTAATTTCGGCAGGTCATCAATTTATATCTCATGCTAATGATACGTCAATCGTAATTGATTCCGAACAACCCCTGAATATTCTACGACTATTCAAAATTACTCCTCTATAGTAGTTACCTTTTTAGCATAATCACCTATACCATACTTCCATCGTGTTACTCTGATTCATCTCATAATTTTAACTATAGGGATCATAGATTATCTCCTATACCATATCCAAATATAGATCTCATATGTACTCAATCGTATTATTCACCAATGTAAGCACATTATCGGATATGTTGTGACATCCCGTTACCTGCGGGAAGGCTAGAATAGTAAATAAGAGTGTTCAATGAGAGTGTAGAATTTGCATTTTCACACTTATGTATAATATGGCATACATATACATAAAAATAGTGAATTTTTCTGCACATGAAAATAATTGTACATACATTCATGATTAATTCTGGGTATATTTGGACTGAGTTGTGATTTTTGGGAAATTTATGAATTTGGAATTTATTTATATTGGACATTATATTGATTAGTGGAATTATTATATTTGTGAATTTTGGTGAATTTAGGATTTATTTCAAAATTTATAGAGTATTTTGGAAAATAGGAAAAAAAAAGAAGAAAAGAAATCAAATGAAGATTTGGAGATAGCTGGATTGTAAAGATGAGGGTTAAATGAAGTTAGTTTAAAAAAAACTAAGTTAGAGCTTAGGAATTAAGAAAGTGACAAGTGTCACTGACTAAGTGATTTTTTTAGAACCTTGTAGAAAGTAAGTTTGAGTTATCTGAGAGTTAAAAATGAAGTAAATCACACGTTAGTATAGACTTAATATTCGATATAGAAAACACACAAGAAAGGAGGGTTGAATTGTGTATCTTTTTCTTAAATACAATCCCCTTTTCAAAACTTCTTTTGAAAACTTGCTTTTTCAGAACTATTGAATAACAGTTTTACGAAGTATTGCAATTTGCTACTGAGTACTTGTATAAAACAACAAGAATAAAAGTTGAGAGTTGAGAGTAAGAATTGACACAACAAATTTATACTGGTTCACCCCAAATCGTGGGCTACGTCTAGTTCTCAGAATCCTTTCTGAGATTTCACTATACTTCTCAAAAATACAAGTATTCTTTCCAGCGAGCCTCTTCAAGTCTCTTATAACAAGTATTCTTTTTACCTAGCCTCTTCAGGCTCTTAGCTTTTCTTCTTTCTACTGAAAGATGCTTCGAGCTTTGCAACAGACAATATAGCTCTAGAGTTTAGCTCAATAAATATAATGATTTTGAAACTTCCGTAACTTTGAATTCACTTGTGTAATCTTTTTAAAATCTCTAACTTCTTCAGTCTTCGACTCCGACTCATATTTATAGCCTTCGTCTTCAACTGCTTCTTGATAACCGCTTCTTTCTTTTTGTTTCTTGATCTTTGAAGAAACAGTTATTCAGTTGAGTTTTGTAACTAACTCAGACTGATTAACCATCAACGTGGTATCGGGTCTTCGTCTTAGTTTCTGCTGCTGTTTCGTCTTACTTTCTATTGTCTCATTTTCGGCTTCGCTTCGTCTTAGTTTCTTGCATCTTATTTTCTGCTTCCGGTTCGTCTTATTTTCTTGCGTCTTACTTTCCGCTTCTGCTTCGTCTTATTTTCTTGCATCTTACTTTCCGCTTCTGCTTTGTCTTATTTTCTTCGCTTCGCTTCGTCTTATTTTATTGCGTCTTACTTTTCTCTTTCGCTTTGTCTTATTTTCTTATGTCTTACTTTCCTCTTCTGCTTCACCTTATTTTCTTGCGTCTTACTTTCTGCTTCCGCTTCGTCTTATTTTCTTGCATCTTACTTTCTATTTCTGCTTCCGCTTTGTCTTATTTTCTTGCGTCTTACTTTCTTCTATTATTATTATTTGGTCTTCATCAAAATTATTAATCGTAAAGTCATTTTGACTTAACAATC
>JAOTAX010036033.1:0-11163 GCA_025629825.1 Erythroxylum guanchezii
CCCATCTCCAGGTTTTCGAGCAGGAGATCGGATGAAAGAAAATCAAGGATCTGTTCGACTTCGTTTATTTTGTATTTTGTGAAATTTTAGATTTTGGCTTTGATATTGTAGATGGCTTAGAAAGTCATTTAAGTTTGTAGTGTTTTCTTTTCGGAATGTAAATAAATTAAGACTTTATGTATGGATTTGAGTTTGTGTATGATTATGGAATATGAACTGTGATTGTATATGAATATTATTGGATTGTATTCAGATTGAATTATGATTTTGTATATTGAATTGCGATGAATATGAATGGAATTGATTCTGAGTATGGAATATGGATTGAGAATTATTGAAGTATTTTAGGTATAGAATTGCGTTTGATTGTGTTGGGATTCCGGACAAGAGGACCGATGAAGTGTGTGGATTGTTGTGAAATTTAGAAGTGCGTTTAAAATCATTTGCAGATTTTTGGGTTGTATAAAATACGACCGTTATGTTGCCGAAATTTTTATGGCAAAGAAAGAATAAGAATAAGAATAAGTTTTGTTTAAGATGATATGAAGATATTGCATGTATAAGAAGTTTTTTTTATTTATGAATTGAGTTTTGCATGAGGATGAATTTCCAAAAGGGAAATTGGATGAATTGGTTTTGATTTGAATAAGATTGATTAAAGAGAAAAAGAATGAATGAAAAAAAAGAAAAAAATAAAATTTTATACCGGATTTCGAATTGGTTTAGTCTTAGGGTTTCCAACGCGACACGTGAGGTTTTTCGAAAATTTTTGTTACCTAGATGTCAGACATTAGTTTCGGTTCTTTTGAACCCTTTGCTTCCTTCGTCTTTGCTTTGTTTCCGATTCGTTTGTTATCTAATTTTTCGATTCGCTTTGTTTTGTAAATCCGATTCTTCGATTTCGATTATGTTTATTTTCCAATTCGAATCGTTTCGCTTCGTGATCTGCTTCTTTGATTTCAATTATGTTTATGCTTTCATTTGTTTGTTCCGAGTTTCCGATTCGTTTCTCCGTTCTTCGCTTTGTTTTCGTTTTCCGCTTTCCGCTTTTCCGGTTGGGATCCGGTTACGAGATCAAGTCCCAACACATTCCCTTTTGTAATTGATTATATGTAGCTTGTATTCCTTATACCTTTGTGTAAGGAGTGTAAAGAGTTTACCCTTTAAACTCTTATTTGTCTTGTAATTCTTTCCATTATTTTTTATTAATCCCATTTTACTTTTAAAAAAATGCTAATTGTTTTAGATTTATCATATGAGCAAAGAAGTCATGTTTATGGTAATTAAGATGTATTTTCCTTTAATTTTAATTTCATATCCTTCTATCAAATGATAGATAATGCACCTAAATAAGCTATATCTTGTAAGACATTTTGCCAATACATTTTAGCATACTTGTTAGCTTCATTTTAGCAAAACAAATACACTTATATCAATTAAATCACACCAGTGAAAATATTCTTCCTTATAAACTAACCAATTACAAAATACATTACCATCTATAGGATCATCAAATATAGGGCTTGTAGCCTTAATTGATTTTGTGATATCCCTTGGTGGTGATTTAAATTGTCTATCTTGATCCCTACGCTTATTTCCATAAAAACTTGATTTCTAAACCTATTACCCTTAATTTTAGGATGGTAGTTTCAACTACCAGGTGGTAGGGAATATGCTGGAAAGTTAGTAGTCTCAGTATGATACGTCTCACATAGGATAAGTGGAAGGGTACTTGATACATATATTCTAGTGATAGACATATAAATTATATTCCTTCTTAAGTTCAATTTACCTATTTTTTCATGCAAGTATTGTGTGAGGTCATTATACCTATTTAGACTCATAACATGATTAGAAATTCTTGCATCTCAAACTAATTTTCTAAAACAGAGTGTCATTGATACAATTGATCATATATATATTTATAGAGTTGGATAATAATGCAATTTGATCTTTATTGGCATTATTAAAATCAATTATATTGAGGTAACGTTTATAATCTTAGGTTAAATTATCCATTAGGTCTAAGTGTTAGGTGAGGAAGATACAACAATATTAAATTTCGTTGAAGTCATACTGAGATAGACTTAAAAGAACCTACTAAATAAAAAACTTATAATCTATATGCTTATATAACAAACAAAGATCTACAAAACTCAATCTGATTATATCTTACAATTTGCACTAATTATAAAAATCTTAAAAAATATATTTTTAAAATTATATTTATGCTCTATCACATAAATAATAATAATAAATATGAACAAAATTCACCCAAATTCACAAATATTAAGAGAGTTTTCAAAGTATAAAAAATTATTTCGCTAAGACTTTTGAAAAAAAAAATCAACCGGTCCTATGCTCTTTATAGATAAGTAAAAGTGAACAGTACACAAATAAAAGGATAATTTTTTAGTTGTTTTTTAGTGGTTTTTTTAAGCTAATCTGAATGATTTGTGAGTAAGTTTTGGATAGTTTCTGGATTGTGTAAGCAATATATTAGGTTGTTTACGAGTTTTCTAGATTATGAAGCATTTATGGAATTTCTTAGAATGTCTGGCAACATTATAAGTCATGCTTTCAAATTTTTGGAGAACATTATTAACGTCAAGAATGAGAGATGAAAAAAATGAACTTAGAATTGCAAAACGAACAACAATTTTGGTAATAATAAATGTTGATTATGAATTTAATTAGACTAGATTCATCTATTAAATCAGTTGTTCGTGATCACTCATTTAGATAATTTTATTGAATCAACCGACCATAGTGTTGTCTCAATTTTTTTTTGAAAATAAAATGGGAATTTCATTAATAAAGAATTAGAAACAGAACATCTACAAAACATACATCGGGGATTAACCTATTCTTGACATAATTGCAATACTCTAAATATGGAGTATCATATATAGAGAGCAGAAGAAAAATGCAGTACAGGCTTCAGGCCTCACCTCTCAGCATTTGAATTTCATGGATACGTCTCAATATAAAAAGAGTGAGAGCTTTCTTCTTGGTCTCAAATCTTCGAGCATTTCATTCCTTATTTGTACACATAACTCGAACACTATAGAATATAGGGATTCCAAGGGGGGACGTTGAATAGCTAACCATTGTATAACACTTGAAAGCGTACAAGCTGGTAAAGATCATTGAAATTTCCGTTTAATAGCTTCCAAAATTTGGTCAGTAATCTCACATATTAAGAACAAGTGATCATGAGTTTCTTCCTCTGTTGAACAAAATAGACATGAAATATTAATATTTAAGAACTTGAGACGATCAGCTATATTGAGGAAATTTTGGATGGCTAGCCAGAGGAGAAAGGAAACCTTGCGCGGAATGTTCTTGTTCCAGACAATTCTAGACCAATTCACTACAAGTTTTCGCAATCTCAAAAAATCTGTCTTACTTTTATTAGATAGTTGGTGAGTTGGGTGAGCGTGCTAGAAAAAGTGTCTCGATGAAGCGAGTTAGGAAGGTAGTTCTATTATAACTGGTGTATGCATATAGGAAAATGCCCACTATTTCCACTAATAAAGGATTCCATCTTCGTATATTAGCGGGAAGTGAATAGAATTCCTTACTTCATCTAAGGAGTTTATGAGTGCTCCTCTTCTCGACCAGTTATCAAACGACAAGATAATGAATTTCCCGTTACCAATAGCACATGACATGTATACTTCAACAAGTTGCCTCAATTGGAGAAGTTCGTTCAAAAAGAAAGAGTCTGATGCTTTTTTATGGATTTCCCCTATGCATTTATGTAACATCCCATGTTCGGGGCCAGACCTCAGAATAGTGAATTGAGTATACTGTGAGAAATTAGAAGTGCATTTCATACTCATGCATCATCGTATATTCACATATGTGAATATTTATTTTTGATACACTAAAATAATTGTACATGTATTCATTGACATTTTCTGAGTATAATTGATTGTTAAATGCGATTAAAATGTGAATTGTGAATTATTTACATTAAAAATTTAGTTGGAGACTATTAGTATTATTTCAGAATTTTTGGTGAATTTTAGAGAATTTTCGAAAATTTGGAGTATTTGGACAAAAAAATAGAATAAGAGACAAACGGGAGGGTGACATATGGCCTATATGCATGGGTGCCATGTGTCATTAAATTGTTAACCCACATCATTAGGTGTTGAGCAAAAACATTTTTGCAGCTCTCTCTCATTCTCTCATTGCTTTACCAAAAGTGCCCATCACCAAAACACTTTTCTTGATCATCCATCACCGAACATCAAATAGTTCATCTTGTGTATTTGGTCCACTCATAACTACTGGAAAATTTGTTGAATCAAGTAAGTCATGTTCTGAGTTTTTATGGGTACCGTAAATGATTGTTTGACAATGGTTTAAGGTTTGTAAATGAATGCATGCATGATATAGGTTCTATTTAGGATTGTTCTTAGGCATTAAAAAAAACACAGTAGTGAGAGAAAGTTTGAAATGGTGATAGCAGTGGACGATAATCTATTTTTGGTGTTTGTGATCATTTGAGTTTAACTGAAACAATAGCAGAAAAATTTAATGTAGAAACGTATGGCTATAGGTTTTGTTTTGGATTTTGGATTGTTACCGATTATAAATAATAATAAAAACAGTTGTAGCAGTGAGAGAAAGTAGAAAAAAATGGTTGTGTCTGTAAATGAGTTTTGTTTTTTATGTTTGAATTTAATCTTAAATCTTGAGTTGTTTTTAGAGCAAGTTGACTTGGAAAGGGAGTAGAAATACAGAGAATGTAAGCTAGAGATGGTGTACAGAAATAATGGATTAAGTAGAAGAGAGGAAGAAGGTGATGGTTTATGTGAATGGTTTTGGTTTTTGAAGTCTGAATATGAACTAGAGTATTTTTACTGAACAACTTTGATTCTTTTGACTATACCTTTTTCATCTATCCTCCAAATGACTTGAAAATTGAACTAATACACTCCTAAGACATTTCTTTTCCTCTCCATAAAAATTTAGAACCATCTGAATTGATTTGAAAAATATTGATTGGATGAAAGTGAGGAAATGTGCTGGAATATTATGAACTGGAGAATTTTCATTGAACATTCTTCGGTATTTTGATTATATCTTGATCTGTAGATTTCCAAATGAGTTGATTCTTAATTCAGATTAAACTTGAGACATATGTATACAACTTTCTTGAAGAAGTAGAATTTTAATTCTTTCTCTGAGACTTTCAAAATTGGCATGGAATTGAGTCTTGGCTTAGGTTATAGCACTAAGAGGGACAGAAATCATATCCTGTTGTTATTAAATAAACCATATTGATGTAGGCAGAATTATACTAAGACGCCTTCACCAAAGTTGTAGCTTATTCTCTTATCTTTAAATTGGTATAAAGTTTGTAATTTTTAGATATTGGAATTGAGAGATATGAGATGTACAACTTGAATGCATGATCATGCATTAGCCAAAATTTCAAATGTACACTGTCTGTGGTATTATGAGCATAAATCATAGAATAATGAACCAAATTGAATGATTTTGGTGTCATTAGAAACTTAAGACATCGAGGAACAATTGTCTAGAAGAACATGTTATAGAAATACATCATTTTCTTGATCTTATTGATTATGAAAAGTTAACCTGAATGGGATGCTTTCAGCAAAAGTTGGAATAGTGAATGAGTGTGTGAATAGTGAATAAGTGTGTGGTTTTTGGCACTATTGGAGTATATCAATTTGTTATAGAAATATATCCAAGAATTTATCATTCCACATGCATGATACATGATACATTTATACATGTGTTTACTCAATTACATAAGCAGTATAGTAATGTGAAATTGTGTTAATGTATATAGGAGAGCAAGTAGCACGACCACATAATGGTAATATAGGAGAGCAAGTAGCAATAAGCTAGACTCAATTGGCTCCAAGATGGCGACAGGTTTACTCAGTTTTTCTTCCATTCGATTCTTTCTAGACGGAACCGGAACAAGATTCATTCCATTTCACATAATGGTAATATTATCCATGATCAGATGGCTATTAGGGAAGCAGCTGTTGATTTTTTCAACAAATTACTTGGTACTGTCGATCATATTTCTGTCTCTTCTCTATATTTGCAGTGTCTTAATCTTAAGCAGGTTTCACCCTCTCTTTTTCAGCTCTTAACCAAACCAGTAGAGGATAGCGAAATAGAGGCTTGTGTTTTTCATATGAATGGCAAGAAAGCTCCTAGGCCTTATGGGTTTAACGGTTACTTTTATCAACAAGCTTGGCCTACTATTGGTGTTTTTGTCAAGGAAGCCATCCATGAGTTCTTTAGAACTGGAATTTTACTGAAAGAGATTAATCGAACTTTCCTATGCTTGATTCCGAAAGGAGCGACTCCAATCACCTTTGCTGACTATCGTCCCATCTCGGGTACCAATTTTCTTTACAAAATTATCTCTAAGATCCTTACTACCAGATTGAAGGAAGCTATGGCTCCGTTAATTAGTGCTAAACAAAGTGCTTTCTTGTCAGATCGTTACATTGGGGACAACTTTCTTATTGTTCAAGAGCTTTTGAAAGGGTATTCTCATTCCTTGAGCCCACCAAACTGCACCTTGAAGATTGATTTTCATAAGGCCTTTGATAGTATTGATTGGTGCTTCTTGCAAGCCATGATGGAGGCTTTTGGCTTTTCGATTCAATTTACTCGGTGGATTATGGAATGTATTACTTCGGCATCGTTTTCGGTTTTGATTAATGGTGCCCCTACTCAAACTTTTAAAGCAGCTAAGGGCATTAGCCAGGGGGATCCCCTTTCTCCATATATTTCTCTTCTAGTCATGGAAATTCTTAATGCTTTTATTGGCACCGCAACTCTTTCTAATCCCAGATTTAAGTATCATTCGAAGTGCAAGACACTTGGTATTACTAATCTATGCTTTGCAGATGAACTCCTCTTATTTTCCAGGGCAGATTTGAAGTCTATTCGAACTTTTATGAATGCCCTCAGTCTCTTCAAACATCACTCTGGACTGCAGATAAATTTGCTTAAAAGTCATTTTATTTTGTCTAAAGGTGCGGCGGCCATGGCAACCTTGATTTCTGCAGCCACGGGTATGATATTGAAAGATCCCCCACTTCTTTACCTTGGGCTTCTGATGTCTACTAAAAGGCTCTCCTATGCTGATTGTCGCCCACTCCTAGAGAAGATTCAGCGGAGGATTAAATCTTGGGTGAACAAATCTTTGTCTTATGCAGGTAAACTTTAGCTTATTAAATCCGTCCTTAATTCCTTGCATGTTTACTGGAGCTCCCACATTTTCTTATCGCAAGGCATTATCAAAGAAATTGAAAGGCTTCTCAGAAGCTTCTTATGGAGTCATTCTAATGGCAACTGCAGTACCTCCAAAGTGAAATGGTCTGATCTTTGCTATCCTAAGGCAGAAGGAGGATTGAATATTCTTTCCATTAAAACTTCTAATCGCTCTTTGATTCTCAAACGTCTTTGGTGGATACTGGAGGATAAGAAAACTTTGTGGATCCAATGGTTGCACACTTATTTCTGAAAGGGCATTCCATATGGGCGCTTCAGCCGAAGCCAATTTCTCTTTTTGCCTCAACCAGCTCTTAAAGTTAAGAGACGATATTCACTTAGAGACTTCTTGTGTTATCAAAGATGGACGTCGAGTCTTGCTTTGGTATGACAATTGGGATAGTCGCAGTCCCTTAATCTCTCAGGTAACTCCTTCAAGAACTTCTCCATTGTTCCCTTTCAAAACACGTATGATATCATTCATTGATGGGAACTCGTGGAAATTCCCAAAAATTCTGCATCATCTTCAACCTAGCTATTCTCCAACTCCTCAAGAATCTGACACTTTCTTTTGGAAGGGGACTTCACTGAATAAGTTAACTAATCGCTTCATTTTCCACAATTTGCATCATCGTCGACTCCCTGTCCCTTGGGCTCCCACAGTTTGGAGCAATTTTTTAACGTCTCGGCTCTCCTTCATTTTTTGGTTAGCTATTCAGAATAAACTATCGACTGCTAACCGTATTCCTTATGTGCACATGGATCCTTCTTGCCCAATGTGTTCCCTTCAGATGGAATCTTGTTCTCATCTTTTCTTCGAGTGCCCATTTAACTATTCTATTTGGAAAGCTGTTTGTGACTTATGTTGCTGGACGGATCCTAGGTCCGAAATTATGAATATCACTAGTTATCTGTCTTCACCTGCGGGTTCCAACAAACCTGTACAACTTATTTTTTTTTGGGTCTGTTTATACTCGTTTTGGTGAGAACGAAACTATCGACAGTTCCAGAGTACCTCTTCTACGAAAGAGAGTTTGATCTGCTTAATTATGTCTGACGTTCGGGCAATAGTTTTGACAAAGAAAGTTACTTGTAGCTCTAATGTTTGTCATGCCTTATGACTATAGCTGATAGATGGAGGTTCTGTTTAGGCTATTTTTGCTGCATTAGCTGATTTCTTTCTTACTGGCTCTCTTCTTGTGTTGTATATAAAGGGTTTTCCCTTTCAATGACCTTGTAAATTTCATCTTCTTTAATTATACTGATTTCCTTTTTCAAAAAAAAAGTAGCACGACCACATCCTAATATTGCCGGAATGTCAAGCCAATAGGCTTAAGGGAGCAATTGTGAGCAGCCTAAGATGGTCTCACTTTAATTTGATCTGATATTACTGAAATGAATTTGATATATGATGAATATGTACTAATTGTGTACTGGATTCCGGACATGAAATGTTCGAGGAGTTTTAATGCATATGAATATCATCGGAAGTGCTACTTGTATGTAAATGAGATTGCCTAAGTGATTCTCAATTAAAAGTGACTGGATGTTATGACTGACTGTATTGACTGAGATAATGTGAATGAAAGTGATTGATTGTATTGAATGAATTGTGACATGCATTTCATTTCAATACATGTAATATAAAGGTAATTGTGACTAGTGTTGCTACTGACTGAGACTGCTACTAAAAAGAGCTTAAAGCTCAAACATATATGGTTAGAGCCTAAGGCTCACTGTGATCTACGAGCCCGGTGCAACGAGATACTGAAAAAGCACACAGTCACAACAATGTAAAAACAAATGTGAGTCTCATACATATAAAATTCACAAATGATTTGAATTTATTAAATGATTTGTAAAGCTGTAAGAATGTTATATGTTTCAATACATGGTATTAAACCAATGATTGTGTTTTATTCAAGTATAATGAAGTGATAGTTTGATTAAATTGTTTGACTGAAATACAATTTGTTTGTGATAGAACTTGATGCTAATCAAGTTAATATGAACTGTGTGACAATATGTTTATGATTGATTATGTTTTATAACATGCGTGAACCATCGAGGATGGTTACTCTACTAAGTTCACAAAACTCATCAAAATTGCACCGTTGACAATTTCAAGTTCGAGAGTGAGACGACCTAGCTTTTAAGACTCCACAGAAGCATATTTTGTGTAACTTTGACGATCAGATATGGCTCAAAGGTCGGTCAGCTGGGAATTAAAGACATAGTTTGTTATTATCTCTTGTTATTCCTCATGTTTGTAGTGTACTGTGTAGACTGAGGTGTTATGCTCATAGGATGGTGTTACATAAACTTGAATGTTGAACTTTAAGCTACAATGTAAATTATGGCTATGATATAAATTGAGGAAATTTTGGATTTTATCAAATGTGTGATTTGTGATTTTAATTATGATGCCATGTAATTAAAGTGAAAGTGTGATAGTTAACACGTCATTTTTTTTTCAGGCATGTGCATGTGTGAACAAAGTGCACATGCATATGTCAGATGGGAGTGGGGTGTTACAGTTGGTGGTATCAAAGCATGGTTGGCATCCATAGGGATATGTAGTAAAGTTAGGCATGAAATGTTGTGAAAATTTCGGATGATAATTGAAGTTATTGTGCGTTATAGGTTATCCGACGTAGGCGATCAAATGGAACACTTAGCTGACATAGGATCAAAAATAGCCAGTAGAGAGTCGTCAGTATCTCGACCTGAGAGAATGCCTCCAAGAATTCCTGAGAGAAGGGAAAGGAGGTACGACAAACTCTGAAAGTAGGGGGCTGTGGACTTCTACAGAAGTACAGACCTTACAAAGGCCGAGGATGGTTAGAAAGAACTGAAAGGGTCCTTGATCAGATGGACCGTGAGTCAGACGAGAGGTTCGACTATGCTATATCCTACTACAAGGCTCAACTTACCAGTGGTGGAAAACTGTTCCAAGAAGTACCACCAGGCCTTGCAATCTGAAATGGGGTGATTTTCTGAGGGATTTCAGGAAAAATTATATGCCCAAGATCTACATAGATAGAAAGAAGAAAGAATTTATGGATTTAAAGCAGGGCAAGATGGCTATAGCAGAGTATGAAATGAAATTTAATGAACTCATGGGTTATGCCACTGCTTTGGTTCCTACTGAGGAAGACAAGTGCAGGAGGTTTGAAGACGGCCTAAATATGGGAATCCGGATGAGGTTAGCTATTTCTAATCTGGCTAATTTTACAGAATTACAAGCTGCCTCGATCCGTATTGAACAGTTGTTGAAAGATAGTCAGACTGAGCACAGATCTGAGTCGAGACAGAAAAAGGCCAATGATTCTAATGGAGATTCTAACAGAAGGTTCAATAAATGACAAAACTGAGCTTTTAGGCCACCGACTAGATCTAAACATTTAGGATTCAAACAAAGAGGTAGTTTTATACAGTCTGGGAATAACAAAGGTACAGTATCAGGTCAGTTGCCAGCTTGTGAACATTGTGGGAATAAGCACAATGGTGAATGCTAGAGGTTGACAGGAGCCTATCTTCGATGCAGCTCACTTGATCATCGGATTAAGGGTTGTCCTGTGATGTCTGGAGCACAGTATGGTAGAAGAGGAAGTATGGCAACAGAACCCACTGTTCAGTAGAGTTGAGCCAGTGGCACTGGACGAGAGGCCGTGGTAGAGGCAGGATGAGTTCTAGGAATATTACTGGGAGGACTGAGGTGCAGAGCAATCAACCGCAGTCTCAGGCCAGAGTATTGTTGGAGTTATGTAAATATAGTTCCCTAGAAAGCAAGTGTATTTACATATAACTTTATCTTCTTCAGTTACAGTTTTGTAATGAAAATATTTATTATTAATAAAACAAAAGAGTTTGGTTTTATTT
>JAOTAX010036057.1:0-11163 GCA_025629825.1 Erythroxylum guanchezii
GAGTCTTGCCTCTTGACATCCAACGGTTAGAATCTGATTTGGAGCTCTTTAACTTATTATTTTCTGTCTAGCCCTACATGTTTACGAGTCTTTATTATGTCATATACTGTGGATGATTATTAGATTTTTTTGTGTCAAAGAGAAAGGTGCATAGAAGGGAGAGAAAGTTCATATCAAAATTTGCTCTAGTCTCTATCGATGACAAAACGACCTCTGATCTGAATGAAACTTTAGTATGTTGTTCCTGAGTCTTGCATCCTGACATTCAACAGTTAGAATATGATTTTGAGCTCTTTAATGCAGCGTTTGGTTACCGTCCTCGGATGTGAGGATGGATTACGAGGACATAAAAGTTCTGTCCTTGGGCCTGTTTGCTTACCGAGGACAGAAATTTTTGTTCCGTCCTCAGAGGACGAGAACATAAATTTTTGTTCCTTCCAAAACTAAGGTACAGAAATTTCTGTCCGACGGATAAGAATGGGAAATGACAAAAATAACCTTTCTTTTTATCGAAACCTAAACACCCATGCAATCTCTAATGCCCTCGTCTTCTTCCGTCTGCTTCGTCTGTGTGTTTTCTCTTCTTCCATCTGCTTCTAACGTCTTCTTCCATCTGCTTCGTCTTCTTCCATCTGCTTCGTCTGTGTGTTTTGTCTTCTCCAGAAACGTGAGTCGTCGTTGATGTCATACTAGCATTCGACAGTCGACCGTCTCTTCAGGGTAAGACCCTTTTCATCCCATCGTTTTTGTTCTTCTGGAATACTTAATGGGTTTCGAAATCATGCTTCTAGACTACTTGTGGGTATTTGTAAAACATGCTGTTATGTTGCAGGAAATCTCCAACTAAATCTTTCTGCCCTTCTCCTGCTAAGTGTAAATCAAGATCCCCATCTCGTTCTCGCTCTTTTCTGAAAGCCACGATCTTTGTCCAAGTAATCTCATATACAAAATAAAATTGTTAAGAGAAGAGTTGAATAAGTAGTAAAGGTTGTGCTTTGATTGGTATTCAGGGGTTTAAAGCGATTTGTGTTGTAAGGTTGTGGAGCGATATGATTTTTGAGCATCGTTTGATTTCATCTATGTTGGTTCCTTCATTCAGTGAAAAGTTTGATGATTTACTCCATGCATTTGAAGCTTTAAGAGCAGCAGTTTCGCGAATGTTCTTGGTCTGTGTCTAGTATGACTAGGTAAAGCAGAGAAATGATGTTAAAGTGAGCTTCTTTTGAGTGTGGGAACAGTGGATTTGGGATTTATTTAGTTTCTTTGGCTCGAAAATTTGAGCCATCTTGTTCTTTGGCTCGAATGATTGTGCAAAAATTCGTGGAAAATGGTAAGTTCGACAGGGTTGGATCCAATTTCTTGTTCCTTTTCAAATAATTGTGAAATATATGAAGATTCAGATTGCTTTTGGCTATCTCTTCTTGTAAGATTTATTGTCTCCGATTGTTCCAAAGCCATTTCTTTGTCAAAAGCAATACTTTCTGCATATTGGATTGATGGAAAATGCTTTGATTCTTTGCTGAACTAGTTGATAGTACCTCTTCAGAATCATCTGAGGCTATTGGTTTTTATGTTTATTAATGATTATTTACTAGTTATTGTTTGTTGCCAAGTTGTTATTTCCGGGTTCATTTAGACATTAACATATATGTGAAGCCTTTTCAAGTACTAAAGATTTAGGTTTTGCAGTTCTAACATTTGGCTTGGAATTGGCAAATGTTGGTGGATAGTTATACATATCTAGAAGTCCAATCTGACATTGATACGGTTCTAATGTTTCCATTTGTTGCTTAATTTGAACCCAAAAAAAAGAAGAAAAATGTACCAGTATATTAAATAACATTATGATGAAATTCTTTGAGATTTGGCATCCTACCAAACTTTGGCATCAAAATGATATGCTAAATCACTATAGCATTATGATTTTGCAACTGGTCTGAGGTCCTGAATTCAATATTTCATCTCTACTTTCTTAAAATAAGCCATATTTTGTTAATCAATGAAGAGCAAACTGTGAGGTTGACAAATCAGGTGTTCTTGAATTATGCATGTGTATTTTTTGTTGGTGTGATTGAACGTCAGTTATTACAAAACCTGGGACTTCACTTTATTCGATCTCATGTTCGAAACAAGCACCTCAAGAGTATAATAAAGTATCAACTTCAATCCTATAAAATGTACCTCAACCGTAGCTTATGAGCCAGCATATTTTCATTTAGTTATTTGCTGGATGATTGCTTGATTTTTAATATTAAATATAGAACATAAAATAATTATATCATTAGTGTGTGTTTGTGTGTATACTTAATGGATTGTTCCCTCACGTTTATTTTATGGTTTTGTAGCTACGTTAGAGACCTTATTCCCCATCTGCTCAAATCTAAGATTGCCACCTGCCTCCTCTTGCTCTTCTTCCGAACCTTCTACTGGTAGGAAAACTTCCTTTTCCTCTCGAATGTTCACGTTTATTTGTTATGGACAATTTGGTTTGTAAAGCTTACTCTACATATTTGCCTTCTCCCATTTATGTCAACCTTGTTGACAAACTTGGAGAGATCTTATAAGCTCCTCTGCTGTCATATCTACCAAGTAATTACCTTCTCCAATTGCAATTGTAGCAAATTTTATTCTGGAATTCAATGATTGTATAATTTTTTCAATCACAGGAACATCATCAATGTCTTCCACATTTCTTTTCAATTGATTAACAATCATTGTTACCCTTGAAAAATAATCTGATTTAGCTTCCTCAAATCCTTGAAACGTTTGTTCACCGTCTCCTCTCAAAGATTATAACTTCAACGTTTTTACTTTGTCAATTTCATTTAAGTGCTTTTGAAGAATTTTATAAGCTTCCTTTGTTGTTGGTGATGACCAATTCCAATGTGTATTCATCAAGTGCTTGGTGTATCAACACCAATACCCTTTTATCTTTTATCTTTTTTGTTCATTTCCTTTAGCTGACACTTCTATTTGCCCAACTTTGTTTCATCTTCTGGTTGTTCATAGTCATCTTCTACAAGTTCAAGTCATTACAATATGCACTCTTATTAATTTGTTTGTTATTCTTTTGATCTTCTCTGATTTGCTTACTCGTTTGTACGAATTCCTTCCCACATGGTAATAAGATATGATGGAAATAATTAAATTTTTCATGTAATCTGCTATAATTTTAGGATTTGGTTAACAAATTTTTGTTCTTTCATTCAGTTAACTCATTCCCCTTTCTGGGTGTTTTCAGATCTTTGAGTTCTGCGGCAAATTGTTCCTGCTTCCCACTTCAGCCCCCTTTCAAAGGTTTGAACTTTGCCTCTCTTGTATGCTTCTTATACTTTGATGATTTGGTTGTAACTTGTGATGATTTGGTTTTAGTTACTGTTTGATCTGAATTTTTGTACACGAGAATTGCTTTATTGGTGTGGACTAATAAGTAATAATTAGCAATGCCTAATTTCGTCATATTGAAAGCTGATTTGATGGCCTTTAAACTTGTAATAAGCCATAAAGTTCACTTATCAGCAGAAATATAGTTTTGAAGTTCATTTGAACATGTCTGTTACGGTTTTGTGATTCTGAATTCTTACATTATAAGAGGTAGGGAGATGGGAATTAGAAGCTGCACTTAGATGACCTCGGTCAAAAGTACATGCAATTTGATTATATGTTAGAAACAGATGCATTTACACGAGACTAATTTATCATGTATATAATTGGTGGTTTGTTTCCTTTGAAGTTGGGAATGGGAACTTCAGACAAATCCAAAAACTTATCATTAACAGTTCCCTTTTGGTTAAATTGGTCAATCCAAATCCAAACTCTCCAATGCTTAATCTACATATGCTTAAGTTACCAAATATATTCAACTTCTCTCTAAATTCTTCTACCATTCTAACTATATAGTATACTAGACTTTGTAAGAATTGCTTATATTTGTGTTAAGCCGAGAACAGATGAATGGTTTCTTTATTCTTATATTTTGTTCTGCTGCATTGAAAAGCATACGAATAGAATTATCAACATTCCCTTTTTGTACACTTCTCCATTTATGATGAATGATGCTCCTGTTGGAATATACACATTCTCAACCCGAAAACCATGCATTTTACTTGTGGATTTACTGGAATGTGCTGAAACAAACGTAGTAAGACTAGTTGAGGGATGGAATGAAGAACTGTCATTAATACATAATTTGTATATATATAATTTTACAATGTAACAAATCAGTGTCAAGAATTCTTACTTTGTTGGCAATACCAAGGAACCTGTCATAGTAGTCTTTGCTTGTTTTTTATTCCTTCATCCTACATTTCAAATGCAACTTGACCCTTTCATTACCTTCATCCAATTTGCCAATATTGTATGCATACATTATTGGTAAGTTATGTTGCATGCATACAATATGCCAATATTGTATGCATAGGAACAGAAGTATACAACAATATAATGGATATGCCCATAAATATACAATATGCCAATAATTTATGCATAGGAAAAGAAGTATGTTGTGGATCTTCTATTTTCGTTTTACAAATCTGACTATTCTACACATATCGACAATTGTAGTTTATGAGCATTATATTGTTTTCTGTTTGCAGACAGTGTTATTTTTCCAAATTTGGAGTCAATGGACCATGGTCATATAGTTAAGTGTCTGGCTTTGTTTGAGATTTTGAAAGGGCAATTGGATCTGATGAGAATGGTCATGTTCATATGCTTGTATATATACACCAAGAAACGGCGTCGAAGTGCAAATGCGAGAGGTAGTAGGGCATTGACAATACCAAATAGGGAAGCCAATATAGATAGGATTTTGCATGAGGGTGATAGGAATTGCCAGTGGGATATAAGGATGGACAGTAATGCATTTCGATTGTTATGTGAGATGCTTCAGGTCAATGGTGGGTTGACAAACACGGGCCATGTGCCAATTAAGGAGAAAGTGTTAATCTTCCTTAGAATATTAGCACAAAATGAGGTCAGGAGAGACAATCAGTAGGGTCTTCCATAGTGCGTTGAAGGCTGTAATTAGGCTTGAACATCTCTTGTTGGTTAAGCCCATTCCAATCCCTGACGATTGCACAGATAGTAGATGGAAATAGTTTAAGGTTAGTAAATTGATTTAGTGACAAAACATTTTGTAATTTAGCTTCATTTAATTAGTTAACCACAACTGTGTTTTTTTTGGAATTTGAAACAAAGGGTTGCCTAGGTGCTCTAGATGGGACCTATATAGACATAATCGTTCCCAACGCAGACAAGCCCAGATACCGAGGTCGGAAAGGGAGAATATGCACTAATGTGTTAGGAGTGTGTGACAAGAACTTAAACTTTGTTTATGTTCTTACGGGATGGGAGGGTTCAGCAGCGGATTCAAGGGTTTTGCATGATGCTGTTAGTAGGCCTCATAGACTGCGAGTTCCCAGGGGTATGAACGAAACGAATTTGTACAAATTTGTGATTTGTTTTCTACCATATGATTACATAGACAATAGTAATGGTGTCATTTTCTTATAGGAAATTACTACTTAGTAGATGCAGGCTATACCAACGATCCTGGTTTTCTTGCACCTTTTAGAGGCACAAGATACCATATTCAAGAGTGGGCAAGAGACGGGAGGGCACCTAGGAATCCAGAAGAGCTCTTTAATAAGAGACACTCGTCAGCCAGAAATGTAATTGAACGTGCATTTGGTTTACTGAAAAGAAGATGGAAAATCCTAAGAAATCCATCTTTTTATCCAGCAGCCACTCATGTGCACATCATTCTTGCATGCTGCCTTCTGCACAATTTCATTAGATTGCATATGAGTTTCGATCCAACAGAGCTTACTGATCTTGAACCGGAGGATATGCCAGTTGGGGAAGATGTATCGTTACCTGCATTTTTTGATCGTGTTGAGACAAGTAATGAATGGAGTCAATGGAGAGCGGAATTAGCAAACAACATGTTTGATGAATGGAGAACAAGCCATTAAATTTTAAGCCTTTAATATAGTTAATAATAGTTTGTATTTCATTGAGGTATTACATTTGGTTGGCTTTCATTGTAACTGATTTGAGGCATTGATTAAAGTTTGTCGTTATAATGTTGACTCTCAATTGTAACTGTACTTAATTACATGTTTCGTATATTTCTATATTGTCTTCCTGTTATTCATACAAGTGTCAAATCACAAGTGAATTACTCATTCATGGAAATGGTTCGTAATGGTTTCATGTATGACATTGCATGGTTTAGGTGCAATGTCACGGGTTTGGACAGATGCGGAAACAGACGCATTAGTTTCCATGTTGGAGGACGCAATTACTGCTAAAAAAAGGACCGATAATGGTCAATTTAAGCCTGGGACTTTTCAATTGCTTGCTACACTGATGGTTGAGAAGTTTCCTGGGTGTGGAATTGAGAAAAGGCATATACAAAATAAACATAAGAGGCTTAAGGAAAAATACCAGACAGCATATGACATGTTGCAATGCAGTGGGTTTGGGAGGTCAGAAACCAAGCAATGTGTCGAGGTAGACAGCAAGCAAGTCCTTGACGAATGGATGAGGGTAGGTTGTTCATAAACGCATGTTAATGTTTTAGACATTGTGTATCATGCTAACAAACTTGTTCGAATTTTCCCCAGTCACATCCTAATAAGCACTATACCCCTGGCAAGCCATTCCCATTGTACCCAAGACTGGAGTATGTCTTTGGGCAAGATAGAGCAACAGGTGTAACTGCAGCTGACACTGGGGATGCAACTGCTCGGTTTTTGGCTGAAGCAAATGCAGGGGATGCAGAAGAACTTCACCACCTCATGCCGAGCCATTGTTTGAACCAGTTCTTGCGGATACACCCGTTGCAACTGCTTCTGCTCATATGACTGGTTCTGTCGCCTCCTCTTCCAACACGGACGGGAACCAACATAGTAGAGGTAAAAGGAAACTTAGGGACAGTGAGGTGTTGGAAAGTATTGCTGTCACCTTTGCCCGTGCAGCTGACTGCAATATTAGGAGTGCACAGATAATTGCAGATGCTATTAGCGTGGGCCCTAAAATTCCCCAGCTAGCTGATGAGATTTTGGGATTGGGCTTCTCCACCGAAGAGGTTTTCAGGGCTCTCCACATCTTCTCAATGAATCCTAATGCAGGGAATATTTTCTGGGGTGCGAGTACAGCGCTAAGGCAGGCTTATGTGCGGAGCCTGTTAGATATGCATCGTTGACTTTATTATCTCTGTCCGTCATTTGTATGTTTATGTCACCTATTATTTGGACATGTATGATGGTAACTATGTGTCGAACTAAACTTATTTTTGCTAGAAACATGTGATCTCGACTGATGAGATGATATATTTTGGAAGGTATTTGTACACATGTTTCTCAATGACGAATGGTTGGGTATTAAATTATTTAATGTCTCCATTTTCTGTAGGTTTATGAATGGTTATGATATGTTTCATTTGCAGGTACAAGAATAATATGGGCAGGTTCAACTTCTATGTTGTCTTCGCTGGATGTTAAGTAGGAATTTTCACCAATTGGGAGGACGTTAAATTGGTTACATAGGGATTTCCAAATGCTAGATTCAAGGGGTTTCGGACCTTGGTTGAAGCAGAAACCGCTTATGCCATGGATCAAAATAAGACCAGTCGTCCAAACAACGAAATTCTTCCAATACCCATACAATCTGAACCCTCACCAATCCCGCTTCAATGTTCACTGCCAACATCTGAACAACTACATGCAACTGCAACGTTGAACCAAAAACTGGCATGGAGTCAAGTTTTTCTCATATTTGCTCTTGGGGTCATTTTCGGATTTATTATTAATGGAATCCTCGCTAAAATTTAAGGCTTCAATGTAATTACAGCCATGAATGCTTAGATGTTGTTTAAATTATTATGACTGACAGAATCTTAGTTGACGAAGAGATTTCAACCTATTATGTAATTAATGCTATTAATGTTTAGATATTTGGTTAAATTATTTTGTCCTAACTAATGGTTATAATAATATTCATAATAATAAGAACATAAATAATAGTCATAATTAATAATTACAGTAATGATAATAACAAATATCATATGTAACACTAATAGTCATAAATCTTACTAATAATAACAACAATAATTCATAATAACATTTATAATTATAATAACATAATTAATTTTGTGCCAAAGATAAAGATGCATAGAAGGGAGAGAAAGTTCATATCAAAATTTCCTCTAGTCTCAATCGATGACAAAACGACCTCTGATCTGATTGAAATTTAAGTATGTTGTTCCTAAGTCTTGCCTCTTGACATCCAACGGTCAGAATCTGATTTGGAGCTCTCCAACTTATTATTTTCTGTCTAGCCCTACTTGTATACGAGTTTGTATTACGTCATATACTAGGGATGATTATTAGATTTTTTTTTGTGCCAAAAAGTAAAGTGCATAGACGGGAGAGAAAGTTCATATCAAAATTTGCTATCGTCACGATCGTTGACAAAATGACCCCTGATCTGATTGAAATTTTAGTATGTTGTTCCTGAGTCTTGCCTCTTGACATCCGACGGTTAGAATCTGATTTGTAACTCTCTAACTTATTATTTTCTGTCTAGCCCTACTTGCATACGAGTTTGTATTATGTTAAATATTGAGGATGATTATCAGATTTTTTTTGTGCCAAAGAGAAAAGTACCTAGAAGGGAGAGAAAGTTCATATCAAAATTTGCTCTAGTCTCTATCGATGACAAAATGTCCTCTGATCTGATTGAAATTCTAGTATGTTGTTCCTATGTCTTGCCTCTTGACATCCAACGGTTAGAATCTGATTTGTAGCTCTCTAACTTATTATTTTTTATCTAGCCCTACTTGTATACGAGTTTGTATTATGTTAAATATTCGGGATGATTATCAAAAAAAATTTGTGCCAAAGAGAAAAGTGCCTAGAAGGGAGAGAAAGTTCATATCAAAATTTGCTCTAGTCTCGATCGATGACAAAATGTCCTCTGATCTAATTGAAATTTTAATATGTTGTTCCTGAGTCTTGCCTCTTGACATCCAACGGTTAGAATCTAATTTGGAGCTCTCTAACTTATTATTTTCTTTATAGCCCTACATGTTTACGAGTCTTTATTATGTCATATATTGGGGATGATTATTAGTCATATATTGGGGATGATTATTAGATTTTTTTTTGTGCCAAAGAGAAAGGTGCATAGAAGGGAGTGAAAGTTCATATCAAAATTTGCTCTAGTCTCGATCGATGACAAAATGACCTTTGATTTTATTGAAATTTTAGTATGTTGTTCCTAAGTCTTGCCTCTTGACATCCAACGGTTAGAATCTGATTTGGAGCTCTCTAACTTATTATCTTCTTTCTAGCCTTACATGTTTACGAGTCTTTATTATGTCATACATTAGGGATGATTATTATATTTTTTTTGGTGCCAAAGAGAAAGGTGCATAGAAGGGAGAGAAAGTTCATATCAAAATTTATTCTAGTCTCAATCGATGACCAAAAGACCTCTGATCTAATTGAAATTTTAGTATGTTATTATTGAGTCTTACCTCTTGACATCCAACGGATAGAATCTGATTTGGAGCTCTCTAACTTATTATTTTCTGTCGAGCCCTACATGTTTACAAGTCTTTATTATGTCATATATTGGGGATGATTATTAGATTTTTTTTGTGCCAAAGAGAAAGGTGCATAGAAGGTAGAGAAAGATCATATCAAAATTTGCTCTAGTCTCGATCGATGAGCAAACGACCTCTGATCTGATTGAAATTTTAGTATGTTATTCTTCATTCTTAACTCTTGACACCCAACGGTTAGAATCTGATTTGGAGCTCTCTAACTTATTATTTTCTGTCTAGCCCTATCTGTTTACGAGTCTTTATTATGTCATATATTGTGGATGATTATTAGATTTTTTTTGTGCCAAAGAGAAAGGTGCATAGAAGGGAGATCAAGTTCATATCAAAATTTGCTCTAGTCTCGATCGATGATAAAACTACCTCTGATCTAATTGAAATTTTAGTATCATGTTCCTTAGTCTTGCATCTTGACATCCAACCGTTAGAATCTGATTTTGAGCTCTCTAACTTATTCTTTTCTGGCTAGCCCAACTTGTTTACGAGTTTGTATTATGTTATATATTGGGGATGATTATTGGATTTTTTGTGCCATAAAGAAAAGTGTCTGGAAGGGAGAGAAAGTTTATATCAAAATTTGCTCTAGTCTCAATCGATGACCAAACGACCTCTTATCTGATTGAAATTTTAGTATGTTATTCTTGAGCCTTGCCTCTTGACATCCAATGGTTAGAATCTGATTTGGAGCTGTCTAACTTATTATTTTCTGTCTAGCCCTACATGTTTATGAGTCTTTATTATGTCATATGTTGAAGATGATTATCAGATTTTTTTGTGCCAAAGAGAAAAGTGCCTAGAAGGGGGAGAAAGTTCACATCAAAATTTTCTCTAGTCTCGATCGATGACCAAACGACCTCTGATTTGATTGAAATTTTAGTATGTTATTCTTGAGTCTTGCCTATTGACAACCAACGGTTAGAATCTAATTTGGAGCTCTATAACTTATTATTTTCTGGCTAGTCCTACTTGTATACGAGTTTGTATTATGTTATATATTAGGGATTATTATCAGATTTTTTTTGTGCGAAAGAGAAAAGTACGTAGAAGGGAGAGAAAGATCATATCAAAATTTGCTCTAGTCTCGATCGATGACCAAACGACCTCTGATCTGAATGAAATTTTAGTATGTAGTTCCTGAGTCTTGTCTCTTGGCATCAAACGGATACAATCTTATTTGGAGTTCTCCAACTTAGTATTTTCTGTTTAGCGTTACTTCCATACGAGATTGTATTAGGTCATATATTAAGGATGATTATTAGATTTTTTGTGCCATAGAGAAAAGTGCCTAGAAGGGACAGAAACTTTATATCAAAATTTGCTCTAGTCTCGACCGATGACCAACTGACCTCTAATCTGAAAGAAATTTTAATATGTTGTTCCTGAGTCTTGCCTCTTGACATCCAACGGTTAGAATCTAATTTGGGGCTTTCTAACTTATTATTTTCTGTGAAGCCCTACATGTTTACGAGTCTTTATTATGTCATATATTTGGGATGATTATTAGATTTTTTTTGTGCCAAAGAGAAAGGTGC
>JAOTAX010036086.1:0-11162 GCA_025629825.1 Erythroxylum guanchezii
TATTTCATTTCAAATCCAAGAATTCTTCATTTCTTTACACATAATTAATCACCAACAATTTTTCATTTAATAGAAAGTTCAGGGTCCAACAATAATACCTTATTGGAATTGTTCCACTTAATTTAGCCCACTAAAACCATAATTGTGGACTACAATTAAAGGCTTTCTTATAGTACGATAATAGTTGTCATAAGAAGAAAATGATTGCATGAATTTTCTTACCTATATGAAATATGATGGAGATCATATGTATTTCTAGTTCATGCTTATGAGGATTTGATGTTGAATTTAGATTCAACATTATTACAATGTTCAAAGCATGATAATAAATAGATTATTAAGTAAAATTAGTTGATCCAATTTTATTTGTATGTGTTGGATCAAAAGGAGACTTATGCTTAACATAAGTGGCAAGAATATAAAGTTTTATACCTGAGACTATCCTTTTATGGCATGTTGGTTAAATCAACATAACAAGAATCATAAAGTTACATAAAAGGATATGTGTATCCTTTTGATTATGAATTGTATGAATTTTGTGAAAATTTTCAAGTGGAAGATTAACCAAATCAACCTTTAGTGAAAGGATGATAGTGGTATTAAATTGTTAAATTTATAGATATAATGTATTAGAAAGAATAATAATTTATAAAGGACAATACTTATATTTCATTATATTAGTAATGAATTTATGTGATATAGTCATATGTATTAAATGAAATGTTGATTTAAAATTTTGAAACATTTAAATTATTTAAATCTAAGTAGAAATTAAGCATTGAGAATGCTGAAGCACTTCGGTGAGATTGTTGTGGTGAGTTTTTAGTTTTCAGTTATCTATAAGGAATGAGATTCTCTGTTGAATACCTTTACAACTATATTCATAAGAGTATGGATCTATGTAAGGAGGAAAATACAATATAAGATATTACATGATGTAATATTATTATTTTCTATAGTTATGCCTAGTACAATGACTTAGCATTTATAGTTCCAATTGAATCAACTAGTAAGGTTTCATATCAGTTATGAAATGCTAAGTCTTTGAAAGAGTCAAAGTTAATCATTTATGGATGTAATGCTTAGTTGAAGCATATAATTTTATAGATCTATTGAACAAATTGTTTGTCTTAATGTATACTTATAGGAGAATGGTTCTCAAGATAATCAGTCGGAGTAAGATGAAATTTGAAAAGTTCAAATCTCATAACAATACATCTAATTGTAACTAGTGCCTTTGTTTATACATTTGATGTATAGTTGAAAGGCTAAAACATATTGAAAGATTTACCTTCTTGATGAATTCAAAGAGTTTGTTTTGGAAATGATTGTGAATTTATCATGTTTGTAAGAAGGTCGGCGGGAGCATAGCTATCCTCTTCAGTGGGAGTATATGGATACATATTGCTTATAGAAAACAACAATTCTAATATTCAATTTTTGAAAACATAATTGTCCAAGAACAACTCTTGTTAGATTTGAAAAGTTAATAGCTTAATTCTGGGAGTTAGATCTATAGAGATAGATTGGAAGTTGTTGACTTATTCTAAGTTTAAGTACATAGATAATGTACTAAAGGTGTTTAGTATTTGAGATATCAAATACTTATGAAGTATTAAAGATATCCATTATTCTATATATAAGTTGATATTTGAGTTCAAGGAGATATAGATATTTACTTTAAAAGTAAATCATAATTAAGGTTTATTTTACTTAAAAACAATATCATTCTAAGATTGGAAAAGTTCCAATGTAGCATTGCATGCTAATTAAGCCATAATACATTTTTCATTTAGTGGAAATGATTAATTGGATCAATACGTTCCTTAGTAAACTTGATATAGTTCCTGTCATTGTTCATGATAGTAATGTATTGTGGAATGTTAGAGTCATTAGGCATGCAAAAGGAGCTAAGGTCTCACTAAAGATTCAAGGATATATTTAGGCAAATTTTCTTAATTATAGTAATAATTTTGATGGAAGTTATAAAATTTAAGCAAGGGCTCATTATAAAGAATCTTATAGAATTCTCTTATTAAGCCACTATCCCAACAGTAGTCTAATCATCATATGATGATATGATATGAGATACTTAAATGATTGATTTAGTATAAGTGGAAAATTGTTAGTTTACGCCCTATAGCGAATCAATTGGTTGTAGTTTAGTGAAAAAAACAAGGAATTCTATATTTTGTACATGTTTAGATGTATAAGATAAATTTCATGGGATAATTATACATTACAAATGAAAATATAACGAGATTATAATTATGAGATTCATATTGCATTTATTTATTGTCCCAAATTTTTCTTAGTCATTATTCAATGACAACTAGACATTAGTAGAACATACAAAGGCTATCAAACCTTATGTTTCTTCTTATGATGGAATTAGTCAATCCTATAGGCTAAAGTATGAAGTTACTTAAGAAAAATTGTGGGTGCTTATTAGAGAATAAGTTCATTGAACTAATTTGACATGAGAAATCCATTTGGAACATTACTTGTATGTCTATGAAAATTTTAATTGTGATGATTGTATAAGTAATCCTTTGACTTGAGGTCTCCAAAGTTATTTTGTATTGGAATTATTATGTTTTAATACTACTTATGTTTTATTATAATCATAGGTTATTCAATCGATAGTCATTGGATGTAGCATGAATTATATGGAGATAGTTGAGTCATAACGATATGATTCATCACCCTAAAGTAAATAGAGAGAATATTCTGTTGTTTTCTATTAGTATTGATTTAAAAAATCTTTGGCCAAGGTAGAATGACGCTTTGTAAATAATTTACAAATATCATTAATTGAATCAATAGCTTATGGAAGAGAACTAATATGGTTGGACTCCAAAAGATTTGACATTAATTCCATGTTCTGTCTAATCGGAACATTGTATAATGAAAGGATTGAATTATATGGAAAAATCATGCACAAAAAGATTGGCAAAAATCACTTTGACATTCCTAAATATTTGTGTGGTGATGATACATTGCTAGACGCCAATCTTTATCTATGATTATAAATTTTTTAATTGAAAAATTAATGATAAATTATAAGGAGTTTTAATTTATCTAGCTCTAATTATGAATTATAATTATAATTGAAAGTCATTGCCAATATATTTGGGAACCTAATGGATCACACATAGACAACGGATTAAGGAGAGCAAAGATACTTTAATTAATTTGGAATTGATTGTAAAGATTGAGAAACTCTAAGTTTAAATATGAAATATCATACCTTATTTGGGCATAATTAGTATTTGATTAGAATTATTTGTAATTCTAATTAAATTTTAATTAAAATTAAAATGTAATTTCAATTAAGTTACTAAAATATTCAAACTTATTGTAAATAAGCTTAAGCTCTAATAGGCCTAGTGCTTCTTGCTTAACTCTCTTTATAAGAGTTACATAATGCTCTTAACCTATTATATGGATATCGCTAGAGGTCGAACACTTGCATAGTTACAGTGGTTGTGATGGATTAGTTTCGAAAATTATTTAAGGGATTCAATAAGAATATGATCAAACTTTAAAATAATGTACCAATTAAGATTTATGCTTTGTTATGTTTAAAATAATGCTAACCTAACATTCATTACATCCTAGTTCTACTGAAATATATCCAAAACATTGTTGAATTCCCTAGACACCAAGTTCTTACTTGGTTAGTAGTTTGGACAAGTGTTTGTTCCCTAAGCTCCATCTCAAAATACATTTATTTGTCAATTGTAACTAAGATAAGAACAACATAAAATTAATTTATTGATTTACTATTATATCCTTTTATGTTCTTTTTTTCTAAGGTTATTATGTTCGTTCTTCCTGAAATGGTGATTTAGGAACCATTTTCAAGGTTTTTAATAGTTAATGGAAGGATTTTTTTTACTTATTTTCTATTTTTTTGGTTCTGCTACAGCTTTTGTGTTGCAAACAATTTATGGAAAGGCACCTTTTCATAAATTTTATAATGATAAGGTTGTGGCAGAGAATAATAAGCATAGATAATAAAAAGGGAGGTAGAATAAAAGTGAGAGAAGACTTTAGGAATTCATGAGGAATATTTCTTGTTATTCTCCTCAATTCGTTCTCATTCTTATACAACGATGTTAGCGTATAATCTATTTATTACAATAATATAATTTTACTAACAAACAATGAAAAATAGCCACCTTAGATATAGCAAGTTTGGATGGTTTTCTAATACAATGTTTACTTCTAATTTCTTGATGTACCTTTAGCCCAAATCTTTCTTTGTTTGAGACTCCTGACCTAGCTCCTTTCCTACTCAAAACCTAACTTAAATTAATACCCCCCTGCTTCGGAAGAGACCTTTTCCTCATGATTGAAGAGTGGAAAATCCTAAATGAATTATCGTAGAGGTTCCTAAAAGGCGTCAAAGGTTGGTTAATGCTCCCATTTAATCACCAGTTGGGATATAGTCTATTTTTATTGGATAATGTATCATTTTTCTATCATCTTAGCAAGCTGTAGGACTGGCTTTTGGCCCTCAAACTCATAGGGAAAAGAAACTTGATGTTGGGAAGGGCTTACACAATTTCAACTTTGAGATGTGAAACACAATATGGATCTTAACAGAGGTGGATAGATCAAGACAATAAGCTACTAGATTGATTTGTTCCAAGATTTAAAATGGCAAAAAAAAACTCAGAAAGCTTATTCGTTTGTTGATGAGCAATGGAAGTTCAGCAGAAGGGTTAGAGCCTAAGATAATCCCAAGTACCAACAAATAACACTACATCCTTGAACTTGATGTTGGCTCTTGATTTTTGATTCTGGTATGAGCTCACAACAAATTTGTGCAAAAGGATACTAGCAATACGGTGAGGTCAACATATTGAGTTTCCAGTCCTATTTTGAGACATGGTTATTATACACACTTTTATAGTTGGTCAGGATGACAAAAAAATGAAGATAAGAAAAATAACAGTTACATTAAGATTTTTTAGGTAGCCATAACCTTGTAGGGTTCTAGATGCTCATATCCTTTACTCACACAGTCATGTGAGTGTCAACTATGTAAAAATTTAGAAACATGTGCAAAAGTAGGTGAAAGGGAAAAGAGTTTGAAAGTTTGTTGGTTGATATATCAACTTTAGGTTCAATATTGAAACTTAATGAAACAACTTGTAGTTGTGGGTTGAGATATCATTTTGAGTGATGGTCAATTGCTTAGGAATAAACTTTGTAAATTCTTACTTAAATTTAGTATATTTGCTTATCCATTTAGCCCATAATTTTTCCCCTTACATTAGAGGGCTTTTCAAGTAAATCTTGGTGTTTGCCTTGTTATTAAGTTTTTTATTGTTATACTAATTTGTTGGTTAAAGTTGAAGAGTGTTTTTTTGTTGATCTTAGATTGACTTTTTTATAGAGTTGTGTTAATGAGTTCCAATAAGTGTTATAAAACCCATCATAATGGAAGGTGGAAACACCTCTATAGTCAAGTTGATGTGAAAAAATTACTTTATTTGGAGGCCTATGATAGAGGACTATTTATACTTTTAAGAATCTTTCCGATCCTATTTAAGTGGACAAAGGAGTGAAAGATGATGTTCTTTCAAAACCTAAGAACATCATCTTTCTTTGTTTGAGACTCCTGACTTAGCTCCTTTCCTACTCAAAACCTAACTTAAAATAATACCCCCTGCTTCGGAAGAGACCTTTTCCTCATGATTGAAGAGTGGAAAATCCTAAATGAATTATAGTAAGGGTTCCTAAAGGGCGTCGAAGGTTGGTTAATGCTCCTATTTAATCAGCAGTTGGGATATAGTCTATTTTTATTGGATAATGTGTCATTTTTCTATCATCTTAGCAAGTTGTAGGACTGGCTTTTGGCCCTCAAACTCATAGAGAAAAGAAACTTGATGTTGGGAAGGGCTTACACAATTTCAACTTTGAGATGTGAAACACAATATGGATTTTAACAGAGGTGGATAGATCAAGATAGTAAGCTACTAGACCAATTTGTTCCAAGATTTAAAATGGCCTGAAAAAAAGCTTAGAAAGCTTATTCGTTTGTTTATGAGCAATGGAAGTTCAGCGGAAGGGTTAGAGCCTAAGATAATCCTAAGCACCAACAGATAACACTACATCCTTGAACTTGATGTTGGCTCTTGATTTTTGATTCTGGTATGAGCTCACAACAAATTTGTGCGAAAGGATGCTAATAATACAGTGAGGTCAACATGTTGAGTTTCCAGTCCTATTTTGAGACATGGTTATTATACACACTTTTATAGTCGGTCGGGATGACAAAAAAATGAAGATAAGAAAAATAACAATTGTATTAAGATTTTTTAGGTAGACATAACCTTGTAGGGTTCTAGATGCTCATATCCTTTACTCACATAATCATGTGAGTTTCAACTATGTAAAAATTTAGAAACGTGTGCAAAAGTAGGTAAAAGGGAAAAGAGTTTGAAAGTTTGTTGGTTGATATATCAACTTTAGGTTCAATATTGAAACTTACTAAGACAACTTGTAGTTATGGGTTGAGATATCATTTTGAGTGATGATCAATTGCTCAGGAATAGACATTGTAAATTCTTACTTAAATTTAGTGTATTTGCTTATCCATTTAGCCCATAATTTTTTCCTTTATATTAGAGGGCTTTTCAAGTAAATCTTGGTGTTTGTCTTGTTATTAAGTTTTTTATTCTCATACTAATTTTTTGGTTAAAGTTGAAGAGTGTTTTTTTTGTTGATCTTAGATTGACTTTTTTATAGAGTTGTGTTAATAACTTCCAATAAGTGTTATAAAACCCATCATGATGGAAGGTGGAAACACCTCTATAGTCAAGTTGATGTGAAAAAAATACTTTATTTATAGGCCTATGATAGAGGACTTTTTATACATTTAGGAATATTTCCGATCCTATTTAAGTGGACAAAGGAGTGAAAGATGTTCTTTCAAAACATAAGAAGATGTTAGATAGAGAATGGGAAAAGATGAAGTATAAAACTCTGGGCAGGATTTAGCAATATATTAATAACAGTATATCAAACTATGGATATCAATAAACAGATCCTTTTGAGCTGTGAAAAAAGCTAGAAGGTCACTGTGAAAGGAAGACTGCCCATAATAAGGCCTCCCTGATTAAAAGGCTTGTAAACTTGAAGCTGAAAGCTAAGAAAACTGTGTCAGAGCATCTAAGTGATTTTAATGGTATTATTAATGCGCTTAATGCAATGAAGATCATTCTTAGAGAGGAGCCTCAAGCCTTGTTCCTATTAAATTCATTATCGAATATTTGGGAGATACTGGTAGTGAAAATTAGTAATTCAACTCTTAAAGTGTGCTTTAATTGGATTCAATCAAAGAGAGTACGTTCAATGAAGATATCAAAAGAAAAGAGATGGGAGTTAATAAAGTGTAGGATTTTTTGGCAGAAATTAGAGGGAAACGTAAGAGTAGAAGTCCTGTAGGGCATAACAAGACTAAGAACTAATCAAAGTCTAGAAATGACAAAGAGTTGAAGACATGCAATTATTGTGACAAGACAGGATACGTTAAAACAAGATCATTAGAGTGATGGAGATGATAAGAATACATTCATAACTACTACAAACACGGATGATGACGTGTCAGTGATTCAGGTTTTAAGTGGATAATTGACTCAAGAGCTTCATTTTATTATGCTAAAAAAGGAAAGTACTTTTCAAACCATAAGAGTGGAGACTTTGGGAGCATAAAGATAGGAAATAAAAGTTCCACCAAGATTATTGGTATGGGTGATGTATGAGTTCAAAGAAACATCAGATGTTTATTGTCCTTGAGAGATGTATGATACGTACTTGATTTACAACTAAATTTGTTTTCGATAAAGGATTTTATTACACTTTTTGAGATAGAAAGTAGAAACTATCTAAAGGAGCAACAATCTCTATGAGAGTTATATTGCACATTATACAAGATACATTTAAAGAGGCATGATGGAGAAGTATACACAACTGAAGAGGAAACTTCTCCAAATCTGTGGCATCAACAAATGGGGTACATAAGTGATAAGGGAATAAATTGATAGCTAGTAAATCCTTTATCTGTTAGAGTAGTGCTTTAAAGGCAATCACTTTTCGCATTTTGTACTAACTTTTTTTTGATTAATGAAGTGAAGGAAATTTTCATTAATTTGATGTTCATTTATTTATGAATTGATGTCTATCTTAAATCAAATTAATGAAGTCCATGATACAAAACATAGCATAAAGGAAATCATGATGAGATCATGATAATGAGATTCCTATCATGTGCAATTATGTTAGTGTCTAAATTATCCCTAGTCATAGGGTTAATGATGTAGCGCCCCCTTATACTAGGGATACGTACCAGGACGCCAGAAGATTATTCTGATACATATCCTACGATAAAGGCAAGCTATGTTCGATCATTACATTCACTTCAATGGCATGGTATCACAATACTTTAAAAACTCAACTTGTTCCTCATTTCATTTCACAAAAATTGAAGTCTACATTGTGTCTTTCAACCTTTACTACATGTACACCAACAGAACCTAATACATAAGTACTACATGAAGGAGGAAAATATATCAAATCTATCTAAGCCATCCAAAGTTCCCAGCTGACCGACCTTTGAGCCATGACTTTTCTGGCCAAAACACAATCTACACGGTTGGTAGAGCCTCTCAGGAGCTAGAGTCATCTCTCGGTCCTGAAAAGATAACGTTGCAATTTTGGTGAGTTTTGCTAACTCAATGAGGTAACCATCATCGATGGTTCACTTAATTCATGCATCACATCATTACATTTACACGTAGCATAATATTCACCTCATTGCATATTCATAATAAATCACATTGTTCATATAGAACACACATCAATTATGGTTTGCAATGCACGTGAGACTCACTTTCATTTATTATTATCGTTATGAACAACTGCCTTTTTACCAGCTCATCCCTTCATGGATGTCGAGCTTTGTCGAATAACATCCCATATCCCTTAATGGATATCGGATACTGTCGCACTCGAGCCCGAGGCTTTATTCACATTCTGAGCTTTAAGCTCTTTATCCTGGCGACTCTGGTCATAACTTCCTTTATCTTTCATGCATTCATGTAATGACTATTTCATATAGCATAACCTCAGTCAATCACATGGATGCACATTCTCATTTTTGATCACATTCTATATCGGACTGTAGTCCGGCATTCAACCGAAACGCTAAGTACAATTTTGCATTCACATGCATATTCACAATTTTCACATTTTGAAGCACTTATTTCGTCATGTTCACATATAAGGAGCACTTTAATATCTCATTCATACTTCAAAATCACCGGACCTTTATTGTCCTGAATCAGCACAATCAAACCACATCAATGTCATTATTCAAAACACATTCTAAAGCAACTAATTTATTGAGTGAAACCAACTAGGTTACTCACAAGCTGCTCCCGAAGCTAATGCCTGGAAGATCCGGCAACGTTTGGAGGTTGATGTTCCAATTGCCTCTCTATAACAAATAATGTACAACATATCACCATTTGCACAATCATAAGTATTCAATTATGCATATGTATGGCATGAATTATATACAATGCATGTTCATGATAATCCCGGGTACTATCCGTCACAAAATCGATCTCATATCACAACTCATCTAAGTATAGTTTATACTTAGGTTTATGCCTTACTAGAATCATTGAAATCACTATTCATTATTCTCTGACTTACTGCAGATTTTTTCAAAATACCCCTTTCGAGTCAACTGTTCACCTTCAATAAGAAGGTGAAACTGAGATAATTAGGTCAAACTTTCTTCTAGACAAGTGTTCATCTATGTCTCATCTTTCTATGACACCAAAATCACTCAGATTGGTTTAGTAATCTGGAAGATATGACTGAAACATTATCAGGTTGTTCATATTCAAAAACATTGTACTATGCCCAAATTCCATTCAAAGATTAAACAACTTAGAGACTGAATTAGATTCCAAGTTCTTCATACCGCTTGTAACCCTATGTCTCTAGTTTACCACAAAACAAAAATAATCTCATTTGGATCAGTAGAACTCCAGAAATCATCCAAATACTGAAGTATGTTCAGTGGAATAACACCAGTTCATACTACTTAAGAGCACACTCACTATATCCGTATCACTCTTTTCACTAAATCTCTCTCTATTCAATTCAGATAGCTATGATTCTTGGTGGAGATGTAGATCAATGTCTTACGAAACCAATGTTTCAAGAATCAAGTCATTTGGAGGTCTATAGAAGAAGTTATGGCCAAAAGAAGCAACCATGTTTGTGACTTCAATCAAAACAAACCTGTTTTGGCGCAATTTCCATAACTTTCACAAGAAATGTTAAATTGATTTCGTTTTTCGACCACTGGAAAGAAGACTTCGAGATCTACGACTTTCATGAAGATCTAGAAGGACAATTCTATCTTTTAAAGGCTCAAAAATAGAACAGAAGTCAGAAGATGAACAGTAACTTCGTCTTACTTTTGCTTTGTCTTAGATGAACAGTACTTAGATGAATTGGATGAACAGTACCAAGACGAATTGGATGAACAGTAACTTAGTCTTAGATGAACAACATTAAGACGAATTGGATGAACAGTAACTTCATCTTAGATGAACAGTACTAAGACAAATTGGATGAACAGTATTAAGACGAATTGGATGAACAATAATAAGATGAATTGGATGAACAGTACTAATATGAATTGGATGAAGAGTAACTTCATTTTAGATGAACAATACTAAGACGAATTGGATGAACAGTAACTTCGTCTTACTTTTGCGTGTAGTACGTCTCCACTTATAAAGATCGTAACTTTCAACTCCGATGTCCAAAATTTTCATTCTATATACCGTTGGAAAGATAAAAGAAAGATCTATAACTTTCCAGAAGGCATTTTTGCAAAAATAAATTTATATCAATTCCAAATTTGCCCCTAAAATCTAAAGACGTATTTGCATCCATACAACAACATACTACACCAAATTCTTAACTTCATGACAACTTTTGACACTCTTAGAGATAGAACTGAAATTCGATGTCTTCATACGAAATGTTGCCATATATCTCTAGTTTAATCCAAATTAAGAATCATCTTGTTTGGACAACTAGAGAAAACGTTGTGGCTAAAAGAC
>JAOTAX010036097.1:0-11162 GCA_025629825.1 Erythroxylum guanchezii
AGTACTGAATAAGGAGTTGCTCTGTAATTCCATGCTGAGGACAACTTGCGCAAAGCCTCTTGAATCTCTCATAATATCCATACTTGTTTTCTATATCTCTTTGTCTAATACCACAAATCTCTCTGCGCAAATTAGCGGCCCTGGAAGCTGGGAAATATTTTTCTAAAAACAACCGCGCCATATCAGGCCATGTATCCACTGTCCCAGGCAGAAGATAGTATAACCAGTCTCTAGCTGCGCCCTCTAGAGAAAAAAGGAAAGCACGCAGTTTCAACTGATCCTCTGTTATTCCTCTCAGTTTGAATCTAGAACATACCACATGAAAATCCTTAAGATGCCTGTTTAGGTCGTCAGAAGGTAACCTGTGAAATTTCGACAATGCCTGAATCAACCTAGCCTTCAACTCAAACCCATCATTTACAGCCTGATACTGTATACATAGAGGTTGATCCTCTACTGGTGGTGCAAGCATATCCCTCAGAGTTGCAGGAGCTCGATTTTCGGCTGGTTCCGCAGGTGGAATAGGTTGTTGATCTGCCATCGTTGCTTCTTTAAAATCTTCCAATAACTCGGTCTCAAAAGGACTCAAATTCTCAGTTTAGTCGGGCAAGACTTGTGCAGAAGTAGAAGCTTGTCTCTTACGCAATTTAGTAACTTTCCTGAGCTGTTTTGCAGTCTTCTTTATCTCCAGATCAAACAATAAATCACCTGCAGAAACAAAATGCCGCATGAAAACAACTAAAGAGAAATTGATTAGCAACAAAAAAAAAAAACTTAAACACTGGTCCCCGGCAACGGCGCCAAAATTTGATGGCGTGGCAAACCAGCAAAAATAAATTCCTACTCTAGAACACTTAAGCGAGTAAAGTGGTGAATAGGGTCGAACCACAGAGACCAATGTAGTAATTATTTATTTGTGTGAAATCAATAAAATAAGAACAGATGAAAATAATAAAAAAATAATAATAATGAAAATAATTGATTTAGGAATGATTGATTTTAGAACACGAAGTCACGTCGAAGGAAATTAAAAGATAAAGATTGAAAGCAATATAAAGAAAAGCCTAGCCAAGGTACTCTCCTTTAAATGGTGATATAAAAATCTCTAGCTTCCTCTCTCTCAAGTTGCCGCAATCCCCTCTCTAGAGCTTCCCCCTTTGAATAATAATATTCTCCTCTTTATGCTGTCGTCAACACCTCTTGTCTCTAGCTCCCTTTTACTCTAGGTTTTCTCCTCCCATTAAATGAAGTGGGCCTCCCTCATAATGGTCTAAAAGTGGGGCCCAATTACAATAAAACTTCAAGCCACAACTTGACTTAGTCAATAAAGAGGGCTGTGTTATTGAGGCCCAAATCCCAAGGTAGTCAAGTCAAAATTCGTTAATCTGCCAGCACTGTGTTACCTTCAACATGGTCATGTTGAAATCTTCAGTTCTAGATTAGGCAATTTCACTCCAAATTGCGTCACTTTGTATTTCGTCACCTAGAACATACAAAGACACGAATTACCATAGAAACACATGCAAAGCATCATAAAAGCCTACCAAAAGAATATAAAACACAAAGAATTAACATGACAAAATGCAAGTTATCACCTTCTTTAATCAAAAGAATGCTAAAAGGTTTACAAGTTTTTCTACATGCCAACATTAAATGACAACCATTAAACTATTTAATGATAAGATCATTAAACCATATAATGAAGACACCATTAAACCATTTAATGATGATGAAGCATGATAAAAACTCACCTTATTTTTAGCAATTCAATGCTAAATGTGCAGCCATAAAATTTAGCTACATAAAACTGAAAACTACATCATGTAGTTTCGGTTTTTGCCCTCCTTTTTTGTCTTTACAAATTTTGTTTTAATTTAGTTAATCTAATTAATTAAATCAAACCAAAATCCAGCACAATATTAAATGTTCACTTTGGGCTTCTAATTAACACTTAATTAGAGTAAGCCTAACATTTAATCATAGGCTTTAAACCCAATTTAATTAACTCCTAATTAAATTATTCTGGTATTATTATTTCGAATCTAATTCAGTCCTTTCCTTTTATTTTCTTTTCGATAACCTCTATTTATTTTTCTTACTTTGCTTGATAACCTTTCCTAGAAACCAAGTGGGAAATCTAATTGGACTTATATAATTCAAGCCCCAATAAGCCCGGAATTAATTTAATCTTATTAGAATTAATTCCAGTTTATTAACCAAATGTCGTTCTACTAAAGACAATTAGCTAAATTCTTGATTTACTAAATATTATGAGAACACATGTTTCAAATTAGATGTCTAATTGCAAACTCTATTATGAACCATATTATAGCCATCCACACAATAAAGGGAAAAATTATCATTTTGCCCTTAATTGGTTTTTCCTTCTAAATCTCCCGCTTTACTCTATATGGTGATTAACACACAATGTCTCATTTTAGTGTTAAGACTTGATGGGTAGCTAGTCCATCAAACTACTGGCGCTAGTTTAATCACCAATCTCCGTAAAACATCTAGAAGTGATGATATCACAATAAACTCTTCATTTAAGTGAATGTTCCCTAATACACGTTTCAATCAATAATTCCAATATGCAGATACTAGATTGATACTCTGTAAAAATCCATTCTGATCATATCAAGACTTATAATGAAACACATATGAGTTCACCACTCATCAAAACTATGGTTTAAAATGAAAGAATGCTAAAGTGTATGTTTTAAGATTAAAGAAACGACCTACTTTATTCTATAAATACATAGGGATTCCAGATTCATTTCATAGTGCCATTATCAATAGTTAACTACTATTATGATATGAAACTCATCATTCCCTTGAAGTAAACTCCTTTACTTGCACGAAGATAAATCACAACACTACAGTCTAAACCATAATCAAGTGAATAACTTGCATATTCAACTGTGAATTAATTAATTTAGATTCTAATAATATATATGTTTCCCTTACATCTCCATGTATATGTATGTTACTTACAAATGAATCTTGGTACCTTATGACTAGGTATAATATGCTCATACAAATAAAACCAAACTCTTTTGTTTTATTAATAATAAATATTTTGATTAAAAAAAGTAACTGGAAGAAGATTAAGTTATAAGTAAATACACTTGCTTTCTAGGGCACTACACTTACATAACTCCAACATGCGTATGCTAATATTATCCATGAGCATGAAATGCATTTCCTGATTTCTCAATAGTATCTCTCATATTCAATATTCTAGGGTTTTAACCCTTAACATGGGGAAAACGGGATGTGACATAAAAAGTGACTGTTAATGTCATAAGTGAGTAGAATTTTGTAAGCCTTAGTGTAACCAATAAAGAAGTTAAATTAAACTGAAATGAAGTAACCTTAAAAGACATGAAATTTGGAAAATTTCAGGTGATAGTGATGTCTTTAAGCTTGTAAAATTCATGAAGTATTGAAGGTAGTAAAGTTACACACATTAGTGATGTTAATAACAATTTTTGGAATTTTAATTTCGGCCTTGTGTACATGTCAAACCAGTTAAGAAATTTCACTCTAAATTGGTATATTTGGACTTGATTAAGGCTAGGAATGAGCCTAGATTATTGCTTAATTAATTGGTTAAGAGCTTGATAAGTTTATGTAGTTAATTGATATCATAACCTAAAGTATGGACTGTTTTGATGTGGTTGAGTTCAAATCTGGAAATTTTAATTTGTATAAGGAATAAATGAGTTCTTTTAATGCAAACATGATCTTAAGGACATGAGTAATGTGTATAAGGTATGGATGAATGAGCATTAAAGAAAATGGGGTAATTATGAATGATAATTGGGTAAATGTATGAATATATATCAATGGAAAAAGTTTGGTGAATGCATAGATCTAGCTTGCTGAAATTCTGGATTTAAAGTAAAAAATTGTATGTGCATTATGATAGGCTTTTTGATCATGAAAATGTTCAAGAATAAGTGTAAAGTATGGTTGCTGAATTTAGAGTAAATCAAGCTAACCTAAAGGTACAAACCTGATTGCAAAATGGTAGTATACAAAATATGGTGTTTGAATAGTCTTAGGGTGTATAAGCACAAATTCAATAGTTAAGATCTATGTATAAGAATACATACCTAGGAAAGTCAATTGAGCATGTATTGAATATAACATATATAGATGTGTATGATTGAGTACTTATTTGATTAAACAAGTTAGTAATGTGTACATATGTGTGTATTGCATGATTTAGAAGCACAAATTGATCAACAACTTCCAAACATTGCCAGCTCGTCAAGGCAATAGCTATCTGGAGCATAATGTGAGTTAACCTAGATGTTTACTCACTATATTTGAATTGTTCTTAATTAATTGTTAGATATTGAACTATTAATGATATGATTGTATTAATTCCAGACATTGATGGTCCAAGGAGTTTGATATTTTCGGGACTGTATTAGAAGTGTTTGCAAATTGAATGTGACTATGGAAAATGTGTTCTCAACTATATGTTAAATGTCGGACTTAGATCCGATGAATATGCTATATGACTGTGCACATTGAATGAGGGTTATTGATAGCATAATATGAGATTTGATGCATTTTCATTACATTGATATGTATGATCAAATAAATGATTTGTGACCGGAGTGACCAATGTAAAAAAAAGCTTAAAGCTCATAAATGTGCACACAGACCCACAGGCTTAACGATTAATGAGCCCGATATCCATAATGAGTACAAGATAGTATCTGAAATGAACCTAGTATCCACAATGGATAGGGATAGTTAAATACGAGCACGGTCATAATAAAATAAAAATAAAAGTGGAGTCTCATATTCATTGCAAATACATCTTAACATGTATCATGTGAATCATTGTAAAGAATGACTAAATTGAGTTGATATAATGTTAAGCTATGTTTTCACATGTCAATGATTGTGAAAAAAAGGTATTAAATTGTGTTGATATAGTGATCTATAATACTTTTATATATGTTGATGATATGAATGATTGAGGTGAAAGATTGGATTGTTCCGAAAAGATTATATGACATGTTTGTATTATAATGTGCGTATTGAGATATGATGTGTAGTGGATTTGGTATACAAAACTTTATGGGAATTGATTCTAACTAATGTGATATACTTGTGAATTTAGTTGTATACTTGTGATATTTTGTTTTGACTCGAGTGAGCACATCGATGATGGTTCACTCATTGAGTTTACAAAATTCATCAAAATTGCAATGTTGTTTTTCAGGTACTGAGGAGACCTAGCTTCTAAGGCAATCTAGTAGTAGTCTAGTATTGTCAATTTTGGAATCAGGAATGGCCCAAAGATCTGCTCAGCTGATGTCTGAGAAGTTTAGACAGATTGGTTATGTTAGCATCTCATTTCATGTTAGATATTTTGTAAAGAACAGTAAACTCTCGAATGTTTTTGTAATGTACATATATGGATTATGAGATGTAATGACAATGTAAATGATGTTTGTGAAAAGAAATGAGAAATGTTTTACTTATGATCACTTATGTTCTGTATGATGCCATAATAGTGAATTTGATTGCTCTATCATGCCATTCTTATATAGTATGTTCTTGAATCTTCTCTGGATGTTCAGGAATACGCTCTATTGTAGTGGTGTGTTACATTTGTTATTTCCTAAAACCAATCTTAAAGCCCACGCATAAACCCTATTGTTCTTTTATTTTCCTTAAAACCAACACACACATTCTACCTTTCGTCCCAATGTCAGCGTTTTTATCTCCTACCATACGTCTGTGTTTTATCCATTGCCAAACATCTATGTTTTGCTCCTACTTGCTCCTTGCTTTTGCATTGCATTTTACTCCTTAACTTGTGTGTTGTCATTTTCCAGCTGCCTCCCATCTGCTGCATTTTTGGTTTGTTGCCATCGTTTTGGTCTTCCTTTATCCACCTGCTGTAGCTGTCCATCATCCTTTGCTTTATACATGGATCTTTAGTTTATGCATGAATTATGATGCCATTAAATTCACATACACCTTGTATAGTCCATGCACAATAGTCGTGAGCTATGTTGCTTCATCATCTTAATTTTCTTGTCTTTACTTGCTCCAATATTTCTCATTATTGCTCCATAAAGACAAAGGATTGTAATTCTCTAAAAAAACAGCTCAAATATTAGGGTTGAGCATTATTCGGGCAGGCCCGATTACCCGGCCTGGCTCGAATTAATTCGGGTTATAAAATGCTAAAATTCGGGTAAATCAGGTCGGGCCGGGTATTACCCGAATTATTTTTGGGTGGGGATGGGTAACTCTGAAAAAAATTCAGGTTACCCGATTACCCAAATTAGGTTTAAAAGAATTATGAAATAGGGTAATTAGGGTAATTCGGGCCGGGTAAATAGGATAATTCGGGTAAATCGAGCCGAGTAAATAGGGTAGTTCAGGTAAATCAGGCCAGGTAAGTTCGGGTAATGAAATTTCAAGTTCGGGCAGGGTAAGATGGAAAAAATTTCGGGTAATTCGGGCTTTACCCGAACAGTGAAAAATTGGCCCAAATTACCCGAATGCTCACCCCTATCAAATATGGTGCTTTCGAATCACTTTAGCTTCTTTGCTTCCAAATTGTGCCTAAGACCACATATGAGCTAAAGTGAGTATCTTAAGCATTTTCATAGCAATAATTACTAAATGTTATGGAATAAATTCATAATTAATTAAGCACCTATCAGAATTCTGGTAAGGAGTCAAGTTTTCTGTCAAATGGTGACGAATCCTCAGAACTTTGTACAATTTATCTTCTCGATTTACGCATCATTCTTTTAATTCCTGGATCAAATTTCATTTTAATTCCTGGATCAAATTTCAAGTCATTAGAGTGAGAAGATCGTGTCATTCATCCTAACTATCCAAACAAAAAAACAAGTTAAACAAAAATAAAAATAAACTAAAACAAATAAATTTAGAAAAACAAAGGATAGTAATCCCCGACAACAACGCCAAAATTGATAGCGTATCGTAACACTACACAAAATAACTAGACTAAAAACTATAGCTAGTGGTTAAGTCTAGGTTAATCCCACATAGATTAATTCCAATTACTTTCCTAAATTCTACGTATATGTAAAACAAGGGGGTTTGGTTTGATACAAATTAGAAAACAATGTAAAATTGAATATGTAAAAGCAACTTAATCTAAACAGCCACAAAGTCATAAAATTGGTTAATGGGTTGAAATCTGGTTCTTTGGTTTAATCTCGGCCTATGCACAATTTCACATACGTCATTGTATTATCGTCTTCACACCTCTCTTTAGAATATTGATCGTGAATTATCAACAAGCTCTATTAATCCTGATTTTTTTAAGTCATAGTTAATTAAGAAGAGCTCGTTAATTAGCCCTAACTATCGGATAACCTAGAAATAGCTCTCTAAGTTTAATCGGACAGTCGTGTTACGAATAAGAAAAAAGACCAATTGATAAGTGTAAATTGCATCATGTTTTAAGGCATAGTTTGATATAAGGTTAGTCGTTAATTCAATCATTTTGTATGTTTTTAAGCTAAAATTGTGTTAGTTTTTGATTTATTTATGTTTTAAGGGTTAGTTCAATCTTTTGAGCTTAAATAGTATATTTTTAAGATACCTTAATGTGTTTGCTAGTGTTTCAGGGTCAACATTGAAGAACGGAGGAGTTTTAGTTGGGCTGAAACAACAGCCCACGATCGTGGCTTATCATGCCAAAATCATGAAGAAAAAGCCCCAGGATTAGCCCACAATCATGGCCTGCCTGCCACGATTATGAGAGAAGGCTCAGATGTGAGCCATGATCGTGGCTTACATCTGACAAATACATAAATGCTCTATTTTAAGGGATTTTTTGAACCTTTTGGACCTCGGAAAAACCCTAGGGTTACCCAACACACAAAGAAGAACAAAAAGAACAAAAAAGAGGAGAGAAGGAGAGCTTGAAAGTAGCCACCATCGGAACCCTAAAGTGAGAATACCAAGAGAAAGAAAGAGAAAAAGGAAGAGGAAGGAAAGGAAGACAAAGTTGACTCCTTATGCTTCTCAGATCATGAGGTTTTCTGATGTCATTGTCATCCATCATCTATTCCAATTGTATTTCCTTTTTGTTTCGATATTATTGATGTATAAAATTGAGATGGAAAGTAAGATGATAGGATTTGGAATATTGATGATGTTCTAAACTTTACTTCGGGATTTTATTTTGATTTAATGCTAATTTAGTTGATTGTGTTATTTTGATGAATATCGTGATTTAATTACGTTATTGCATAATTTGGTAATAAACTGAGAGGGTGAATTGAATGAAAAATGATTAAGTTGGATTAGTATGAGTTAGGTGATTTAATAGAAACTGTAATAAATCATATTAGTAATTGTGCAGAGAGAGATCCTGTGTGATGTTCCAATAGTTTCCTAGAGTGCTTCAAATCTACTTAGGTTTTGGATAATTTGTGAATTGAGAGATTGCAAATTCTATAATCTGATTAGGATTTATAATTTAGGGTTAATAGTTATAACTCGAGAGAGAGTAATCAACTCTAGGATAGTCTAGAACCGGCACTCTATTGACACATAATCGACTAGGCTAATATTAATGATAAGTAAAATCCCCTTTCTTATAAATTGGTAAATTCCTTAGGTTATTTGTTATTGTGATTGCATATTGCTCATTTGTTAATTCTTTCATATTAGATTTATGATTTAAGTGGTTAAATTCAATTCTCGTGATTACTCTCTGTTGCATTGTTATTTTGAGTTTCATATATTGCTGGCCTTAGTTTTTAGGATTAGATTAGTTTTTCTCCTTGTGGGATCGACACCTCTTATGCTACAATCGCGACCTGTGCGCTTGTTGTATTAGAGGGCTTATAAATTTTAAAGCTCAAATGACACGATCAAGTTTTTGGCGCCGTTGCAGAACAGGCGTAGATTAGTTTAATTCTTGTAGTCTACGGCTATTTTCACCTTCTTTTGTGAAAAGAGAAAGAGAGAGACGCTGGGCATAAAGTAGACGACACATCAACTTGGATATCACCAAACAACGATGAGGAACCTCAAGAGCTAAATGCTAAGAAGAGATAATAAGAACGTTCATGAAGGATATATATTATAGGGAGCAAAGGACTCTTATGGATTTCAATGAGCCCTAATTTAGTTAAGGAAATCATCATCCTTATATGAACACGTACACTTCAGGGTGGCAGAACCACCCAAATTTCTATTGGTTTAATAATGTAAGTACTCACATATGTTGTCAAAGTGTGGGGAAGATTTTGCATTGTCATATCATAAGTGTGAATTTTGGATATCACATTGTTAGTTTTTGATTAGGTTGACAAGACGTGAACATATGTTGCATATGTGATAATTGTGTGAATGTGTCAATGGCTATAACTTGATGGAATTAGTTTAGCTTTGAACATAGTCTTTTAAGTTGTAAAGACGTATTATCTCGTTAAATTTATGTTTTAAGTATCTTTGGTCAAATATGTGTTGGACCCTGAACTTTTCGTGAAAGATTAGAACTATTGAATAATAAATTTTGGTGATTAGTCATGAGTTAAGAACAAATAAATGAAAGTTCTTGAACTAAGAATTTATAGAAAAGAGTAAAGTAGAGAATGATAAAAGTGGATAGATTCATGATTTGCTATGGTGTTTTGGTAGATAAGAGATTATTGAAATAGAAAGAATTAAGGTGAAAGTTATAACTGAAATGAAAGCAAAAATGAAGTTGAATTTGTGCAATAAATTGATGAAGAATAAGCATATATATGCATGTTCTGTCATTAGAGTTCATGATTAGTCATGGATTATAATTTTCTTTATGGAGGACATTGATTTGAAATGAAGGAGAGAATGAAGAGTAAATGAAGTAGAAAAAGTGATCTTGGTATGGGTTATGTTAAGGAAAGATTTTTGAAAATAAAGAGTTGATTTGGAAAATGTTCACTGAGTGTGCTTCGGTCTGTTAGCCATAGCTTTTTCTCTAGTGATCCAAATGAGATGGTTCTTAATTTGGATTAAATTAGAAACATATGGCTATTTTTCTTATGAAGAAATCGAATTTCAATTCTGTCTCTAAGAATCTCAAAAGTTGTTATGAAATTAAGATTTGAGTGCAGTACATTGGTGTATGAATGAAAATTTGTCTTCAGAACTTAGGGGCAAATTTGGGTTTGATCTAGATAAATTTCGGCAAAGTTGTCTTATGGGAAGTTATAGATCTTTCTTTTATCTTTCCAACGATATATAGTATGAAAATTTTGGACATCTGAGCTGAAAGTTATGATCTTTATAACTGGAGACGTTTTGGAAGAAAGTAAGACGAAGGAAAGTAAGACGAAAGAAAAGTAAGACGAAAGCAAAGTAAGACGATGTTAATGTTAATCCTATCGTCTTAGTTACTGTTCATCTAAGATGAAGTTACGGTTTATCTTCTATCTTCTATTCTATTTTTGATCATTCAAATGAGAGAATTTGTCTTTGAGGTCTTATGAAAGTTGTAACTCTTGAAGTCTTCTTTCCAACCATTTAAAGAACACCTTAATCAGATATCTATAGGAAAAGTTATGGCAATTTTCCCAACTTTGTATTGTCCGATGATGTCACTTCATCTTAAAATGATGTCATATTGTTTGTTCTATTTTTGGCCCTTCAAATGAGAGAATTTGCCTTTGACGTCTTCATAAGAGTTGTAGCTCTTGAAGTCTTCTTTCCAACCATCTAAAGAACACCTTAATCCTATATCTTTATGGAAAGTTATGGCAATTTTCCCACCTTGTATCATCTAATGATGTCACTTCGTCTCAAAATGACGTCATATTGTCTGTTCTATTTTTGACCCTTCAAATGATAGAATTTGTCTTCGAGGTCTTCACAAAAGTTGTAGATCTCGAAGTCTTCTTTCAAACCGTCTAAATATGAAATCAATCCAACATCTGTAGAAAAGGTTATGGCACTTGCGCCAAGATATGTACAATATGAGTAAGGACAAAAACATGTTCGATTCTTTTGGCTATAACTTCCTCTCTAGACCCCCAAATTGTTAGAGTAGTACCCTAAAGGCAATCGTCTTTAGCACGTTTTGTACAAAGTGGTGTACAATCTTTATGAATAAATAAAGAAAGGCATGTTTCATTAATTTGGTGTTCATTATT
>JAOTAX010036191.1:0-11157 GCA_025629825.1 Erythroxylum guanchezii
CCACTTCATACTTTTTCTCCGCTTTGTGCATCATTTGTAATGGAGTATGAGGAGAGGGAATCAATCCCTTCTGCTGAGCATTACCACCACGCTGCCACCTGTCAGCATCTGGGCCGTTTCTTTGCATCACTCCATGAAGACCCCTTGATTGCATTGGCCCGGTTAAAATTCCTCCCACATATGGCACAGGAGTCTGAGCTCGAGGATTCCTTGGAACACCGAAGTTGCCTCCTTGGCCAGGATGGAACCCCATATTAGCTCCATAAGCTATATCTGCACGCAAATCCCTCCCCATGCCATAAGGCCCGGGCATTCTATTCCATCGGTCATCATCTAACATAGCAGCCCCACGGCGGTCCATGCGAGCTCCGCTATTTGACCTATCAAGGGCTCTTCCAAGAATTGGGCGTGAATCACATTTATCATGATGTGAAACACTACCACTGATTAGCACCTCTGGTATATCAGATGTAACAAAACCTTCAGGAAGATCAACACATTGCTCTGCATATTTGAGGAGGAAATCCCTAGAATATTTTTTTGAAGTATTTGTATTGTCATTTTGTTCATATTGCATCAATCTTCTATCATCAGAATCCGGAACATCTGGAGTTTCCAGTTTAGGTGTAGATATATCAACGGCATGTTCCCAATCATCTGGCTCAACTTTATTCTGAGAATCCTTCACATTAACTGCAGATTCCCCTTGAAAACTATCAGCAGGTACAGGGTCAGTTGAAGTGCTCTCTGCTACTTCTGAAGAAATTGTATTTTCTTTCTTTTCCTCGGGACCTTTATAGGCCATGTACAGATCAGAAGTTGTCCCAGCAGCATCCGCCTTTCGGAGAATATCTTTAAACTTCTTCTTCACGTTAGGAGTGGCACCTACTGATCTGGTTAGTTCAACATGCTTATCCTTGGAAACAGTGACTGCATGAGAGGCCGAACCAACAACAGTGTTTTCCACACCTATCTGATACTGTCTTGAAGTTGACTCAAGAACATCTGGCTTTGGTTCAGGATCATCCTGCCGATCTAGTCCACTGGATTTTTTAGTTAAAACTTCTTCATCACCCATTACATCAGATTTGCATGAAGACACCTCAGAGGTCAATGTTTGATTGTCAAGAGGCTTTCTGGCATGAATTGCATCCGAAACTGAAGATGTCACAATATTATCCACTCGTTGATCATTTTCCAAATGGCAACTCACAGGTTCGCTCAATCCATCCTCTCCAGTTCCTGAAGCCAGAACCTCATTGCCAACAGATGAAACAGATTCCTCTTGAGTTTGTTTGACAGGATCCACCGATCTCAACCTGATATGAGTTGAACCATCACACATAACCTTATCATCAACTTTGTAGCCTTCAGAAGATGGATACCGATGCTGCTCTTCAATTAAAGAAGCTTTAGATTTTAATTCTTCCTGTAGAGAAGAATTATCAAGTCTATCATTAAGAACAATATCTGGGACACCAATACCTCCAAGGCCTGATGTTTCGGACATCAAGTGATCTTCTTTACCATCTAACTTGGGAATATAAGCATCAGAACCATCATGACGTGAATCACTAACTCTGATAGGTTCGGTCGAAATTTCAACAGATGATGCAGTTTTCTTCCTTTCTACAGTTTCAGAGCCTCCAGTATCAGAAGAGATCCCATGATGACAATTGTGCAGGGGCTGGCTTGACATTGAGTTCAATTGTCCAACAATTTGTGTCTGCCACATCCATGCCTAATAGGCTCAGCAAAAAATTGTATGACATCATGACAAACTAAAAAGTATCACAGAATTACTGTACCTCTGGCTGCAACCGGTTATATACTTTCTTGCCTGTCTTCTGATTATCCTTGATAGAATTTGGCTGAGCCAAAGTTTCCTTTTTCCTGCCTTCTGCATTGCCTATAGGTGATAAAAAACCTTCAGACTGCACAAGTGAAGCAGATAATAGAAAATTAGAGATTGTGACATCCATGTCTCCCAGGGATATAGTTGACAATAACAATTTGGTACCGGAGTTTCACTGCCAGGCTTTGATGGTTGTAAATAGCTATCTGAAATAGCTTCTGGATCCCTCTGATGACGAGATGAAATAGCTTCTGGATCCCTCTGATGACGAGATGAAATAGCTTCTGGATCCCTCTGAGGACGAGATGCAATAGCTTCTCCAGATGGTTGTGAAGGCTTATGGGATGCATCCATTTCAAGAGCAGATGAGTTATTTGGTACTGATGAATCCTCAACCTTCTCCCTAACAGAGCCAGTCGCAGGTTTGACAGTCACCTGTACAGTTCCTAATGAAGTAGAAGAAAACGAGTTTTGTACCTCACAAGCAAGCTCTGTGTTTGCTAATTCTGAGGCACCATGAGCCAGAGTCCCAGACTTGTTGCCTGACAGGGAATTAAGAGAAGGATTTATGAATGTTTGAGGTCCCTGGCCAACAGGATAGTTGAATCTTGGTGGCTGAGAATTAGATGGCATCTGATTACTGTTTAATGATAGAGAACTTGGAGGCGGAAAAAACATATTGTTGGAATTGTACGAATTGGGATAATAACTGGCTGGATGAGAATGTGCAAAGGACGGAACTGATTGAGGAGGTAAATTACTATGAGACCTCAAGCCTAATGATGCAGGATCTCCATAAGGATCTGTTCTCTTATCAAGCCTCAGTTCTTCATGGGTCCTTGGATCAGTAATCTTAACAGCCGTCGTTTTACGTGGACAACCAAATTTACCTCCCTGTTGTTGGGGGTATGGTGAGGTGATTCCAATCCCTATGTTACTTAACTGAGGGGGGATTTGAGGACCCATAGTTGTTGTGTAACCCAAGCTCTGCCCCTGATGGATGATTCCTTGAGGCTGCATTGGGTGGGGTTGGAGACCTTGAACAAACATTGGTTGCTGCCTTTGGGGTACATTTCCAATAGGTAATGGAACGTGCATAGGCATTTGAAGTGATGGTGCTGAGATTCCCTGAGACTGCATCTGAGGATTTGAGCCAGTAAACTGTACAGATACCTGTGGTTGGTGATATGGAATTTGCATGGAAGACATAGGAATAGAATGCAGGGGAGGCTTTTGACTCTGGCTCACAGGTGGTGCAGGAGAGATTTGCGTATCTTTCTTCACCTTGGGAACTGGAAGAGTCTCTCCGGTATTAGATTGGTCACCAGGACTTACATCTTTCTTTGGAGTTTGTGGTTTAGGAACAGGAATTGCCGACGGGGGAGCAGTTTTGTGTGTTTCATGGCGTAACTGCAAGTACAAATCAATGCTTTACAACATATGTCCTTCATGATTAAAAACTTTGAAGAATAAGCAACTAAACAACATAAAGGACGCCAACGTTGTCAGATTTCAAAATAACCGAACACAAACATCGAGAACCAAAGGACATTGGCAAATTTTTAGCAAGCTAGTAACAAGGAAAGTGAAAGGATGCATCACAAAGACAGTTCCTGTGAAGATGCAATTATGCAATAAAGGAAAATGGAGCTGCATTGCGAATCCATGTATTTGCCACCAATCCACGATGCAAATAAAGTCTTAATCTTAGTTGATATGAAGTATGATGAGAGAGTAACATGCACACCTGGTCACGTTTCTGCTCATCTAAATTTGGGGGAGCTGAACTTGTTCGGGCAGGAATCTACGATATTTTACTTTCAACTTAAAACACTGCATTATTACTGAAAAGTGAACAAAGGGGATCAAAGGGAGAAGAATACCTGCATCCCATTCATGAAACCAGGACTCAAGGACCCAAACTGGAAAGCAAATCCCTTAGACGCATCTCCAGCATCTACAACAGTAATGACAATACAATAAATACACCATTACCTTTCTATGGTACAGCAAGAAGGACTTTATTAACCAGTAAATGCTTTAGCCACCAGATTCAGAATATTGAGTAGTATAGAGAGTAAGTTCAAGGTTTCCCACCTAACCAACAGCAATTCGTGCTTACCCTTTGGTGGTGTTTTGGGGGCTGCACTGTCAAAACTTGAAGTGGCAGACTGCCCTGTGGGATTGGAACTCAGGGTGGTAGGCTGTGAAGTAGGAATCTTCGGAACAGCTTGGGCAATGCGCTGGCTGGCTGGCGATTCAGCTGGACTTGAAACACTAGTTCCAACTGGATCATCAGACACTCCTAACACAAAATTAGCAAAGAATCGCAGACAGTTTATCATGAAATCCAGGAGGCATATCACAAAGGAAGGCAATCAAGATATATCATTTTTTCCAATAATCCAACAGGTCTGAGGAGAACTCCAGAATCGTAATCATACCATGTAACTGAGGCTGTACATGTGCCCCATTTTGTACATTACGCGGTGCAGAAGGATTACTTGAATCCGAAAATTTGACCACTGGTGAATTCACCCTAGACTGCACTCCTTGACCATTGGTAGACTTCTTAGAACTATGATCAAAAAAACCAACAAGCCATCACTCCCTCAAATCGCAAAAACATCCCTGGTACTTTTAAAGAAACCCTAACGACGATGAAAACACAACAAACAAACGCTAACAAGATTGAAAAGTTACAATGGCGTACCTCCGATTGGAAGAAAGAAAAGAGGACGGTGAAGGGGCGGGCCCGCCACCACCGCCGCCCTTACCGTAAGTGCCTGAGGAGGTCCGCTGCTGATTAAAGCTTCCGGATCGTCCTGATTTTCTAGAATGCGTCGTCTCTTTCTTGTCCGACCGAAATTGATTGAAGGACATAAATTACCAACCTTTTAATTCCCTTTTCTTCTCTTTTCTCTGCACCCAAAGAAAAGTCCCATCAATCATTAACCCCAGCAAACACAAGAAACCAATCACCGATTAAGGCATTTGATTAATCAAAAATAGTTCAGAATCTGTACCTGTCGAGTTAAAGAGTGTAGATATAGAAATTAGGGTTTTAATGGATGGCCATGACCACATACAGAGATCGAAATATGAAGAAACGAAAGAGAGAGTAAGTGAAAGAGATGTAAGTTTTAAGAGTTAAACTTTCAAGTTAGAGAAAGATCTAGAGGTAAGTAACAAACTGACCATGGACATGTGGTGAAAAGATAGGTTTTTTAGGAGATCGAAATCGAACGAGTCGTGACTCGCGAGTGCTCTTCGCTTCTCTTCTTTCTTTTTTCTTTTTTTCTCTTTTTTACCTTACCCTTGTCGTTGTATAATTTATACACCTATTATTTGTTTTAAGTCCTTTTTTCAATAATTACGGTTTTATTTTCTCTCGTTTTAACGTTTCACTGTTCGTCGTGGCCTTCACACGCCGCTACAACGCGGCCCCTTCTCCACCGACCTTGGTGGTAGGTTTCGTGACTGTCTAATACGGCATGCGGTTGAAGCTACTTCGCGACGAAGTTAAGCTGGACGTGCCACGTATTAAAAAAGTACAGGTGTAAAAGATTATTTTATTTTAATTTATTTATTAAATCTAATAATCTCAAATCAGTTTATTAATTATGAATTAAATTATATTTGAGATTCTAAATAATTTTTATAAATAATAAATTTATATTCTTAAGACTTAATTTTATACTTCAATTTAAGTTTAATAGACCAAAATATTTGAATTAAGTTTAAATTTAATTTGATTTAGTATGTTAATTTTATAATGAACCAATTAGAAAAGAATTCTTTAGAATAATTAGGGCGTGTTAAGTAAAAGTACGGAGTTGGGTATGGATATGGATATAATAGTAGAAGTGAATGGGAATAGGTATGAAAAATAAAAAAAAATGATGTTTGGTTTGTAACTTGGGTTTCTGTATTAATACCAATAATGTTGTTTGGTTTGTTGCATTAATGGGAATGAAAGATAATATAATACCATTTTTCATATCATATTTAAAATGGAATATAAAGCATAAAACAATATCAAAATATAAGTGCTCACATTGAAATTAATATTGTAACTATGATAATAAAAAATAATAAGAAAATTAATTTTGTATAATAATAATAATAAGTACAAAATTTATAATAATAATTAATAATAACAACAACAACAATAATTAATTATTATTATTATTATTACAAAATTTATAATAATAATAATAAGATAATTAATATCATATAATAAAAAAATAAAAATAAAAATAATTAATTAATTAATTTCTTATAATAAAATTAAATAATAAATAAATAAATAATAAGATAATTAATTTCGTACAATAAAATTAATAATAATTAATAATAAAAATAATAAGATAATTAATTTCGTATAATAAAAATAAAAAATAATAATAAGTTTAAAATTTTAATAATAATAATAATAATAATATTGATAAGAATTAATTAATAATAATACTAATAACAATAACAATAATTAATAATAATAATAGTAAATTCGTATAATAAAATTAATAATAAGTAATAAATACGTAATATAATTAATTTTGTATAATAAAATTAATAATAATTAATTAATTAATTTTGTATAATAAATTTAGCATTAAACATGCAAACGTGCCTATATTTTTATTTTATGATTTTGTTTTCAATTTTAATAAAAATATTTTGTTGGAAATTTTATTTTGTCTTTATTGGCTTTAAAATTTGTAAGAATCACAAAAAGTTGTTTTTTAATTTATATTTTCATAATTTGATTTACTATTAACTATATATATTATTTAATTATTTAATAATTAAATTATTATTAATAATTTAATTAACTATTATATTTAATTAATTAATTAAAATTATAAATAGTTTATTAATTTTGCAATTTATAAATTAATTAATAATCATTAATAAATATAATTAAATTTAAAAATTTTTAAAATATATAAATTCTAAATAAAGTTTTGATTTAATAATTAAAATGTATTCAAATAAATTTTAATTTTAAAGTATTTATTTTATTAAAATAAAATGATTTGTATTAATGATTTATTAATTAAAATTAAAATTAAAATAAATTTAGTTAATTAAAAAAGTTTTAACTAATATATAATTATTATCAACATTTACAAAAATACTCCATTAACCTCACTATTGAAGACAACTTATGTAACACCTCACTCTCACAAAATACGAACTCGATATCCCAAATGATATTCAAGTACATACTCCGCAACGGTGGCATACTAGAACAATCAAACAATCAAAACTCGCTACAAAATTTTGAAACATCACACGCATATGTAGGAAATCAACAAACAAATTGGGCTCACTTTATTCATAAACATTTTCATTCACAAGTGTTACTACACTCATTGAACATTCTCATTTACAAACATTTCCAATTTGGAAATTGTATAAAATAGAATTATTTAAATACCTGAATTACAATAATTATGGAATACACAATTGATACGAAAATAAAGAAAGACAAATGCATACGTGAACTTATCCTGACCTCTATCTCTTAATTGAATGCAGTGGCTAGACTTCAATTTGTCTAACGGCAGGTCTTCTATAAGCCTGAAAAATATTGTAAATTTTTGGTTGAGTTTTGCAAACTCAGTGAATGGACCATTTCAACAGCTCACTTAATCAATTCATATAATCACATAATTCACATCAATTTATCAAATCAACATGTTAAGTCACAGACATTTCATATTCACTTAGATCATATATCACATTCAGAGAAAAAAAAACATTCAAACTATTTAAATCATATATATCATATGTATATGCAGTGCTTATGAGACTCACTTTCAATAATTACTTTATTATAACCGAGTGCCGAGACTCACTTTCAATAATTACTTTGTTACGACATAGTGCCTTTTTACTAACTCATATCCCTTGTGGATACTGAGTTGTTATTAGAAAATGTCTCATATCCCTTAGTGGATACCGGATACAATAGCAATTGAGCAAGAGGCTCTTACACATTTTGAGCTTTAAGCTCTATTCATTGGTGACTCCGGTCACAACTGTCATTATCGTTAATGCATTTATGTAATGAAATGCATCACATTCACATTCACATTTATGTTCGAACTTTGGTTCGACATTCAACATATATGTTGAATAATCACTTATTTTGCCAAAATTCACATTCAATGAGCACTTCCAATATGTATTTCATGCATCAAACACCTTGGACATTTAATGTCTGAAATCAACATAATCATGTTCACGTAATAATTCAGTGCATAAATTTAAATAGAACAATCATTTAAAGTAAGATCATCTAGGTCAATTTACAGTACGCTCCATATTAGCATTAGCTTCCATGATCTATAAACGTCTAGATGCAACATTTTCTCTTGCATATTAACATTATGCAATCCACACGTTGTACACACATTATTAATTGCACAATTACATAAACATGTAATTGTACAAATATGTATATGTGTCATGTATAATGTATAATGTATGCTCAATTTAGCTATTCCGAGCATGTTTCCATTATTCTCGTCACATGATTCCTATATCAAAACTCACATACGTACAATTTGAACTTAGGTTTACACCTCAATAAAATAAATTAAATCTAAGTTCATAACTCAATTGTTAATTCCAGCTTTTTCTAAAATCATATTTTCATATCCATTTTGCATGATCACTAACATAAGGAAAATGAAGAATTTAGATATTACCTTCTTCTAAATAATTGTTTCTCTATGTCTTAAGTTTTTAATAACACTAAGATCATACAATTTGATTCAATATTCTGAAAATTATACTCAAAATACTTTAGATAGTTTTGAAACTACAATAGTACTCTGTACTTAACTTCAAACCAGATTTTGGAATTTTTAGAGACAAAATTAAAATTCAATTCCTTCTAAAAATTTGTAACCATATTTCTCTAGTTTAATCTAAATAAAAAATCATTCTATTTGGAAATCACAATTTGGCCAAAATACTGCTGACTGTTTAGTGAAATCATTCCATTTAAGAAATTCCAACACACTTCATCATTTTCATCCTAAACTCATCAATCAATCTTTTCCGAATGAGTTAGATGGCCATAAATTTTGGTGGAGAGGAAAAACAATGTGTGAGGAGTTTGTGGTTCAAATTTCACGTCATTCGGAGGTCAGGAAAAGAAGTTATGGTCAAAATAGTGAAGGATGGTCAAAACTATCAATATCAATATGCCTTCATTGTCACGATCGTGTACACGATTGTGCTTTTCCGAATACCTTCACTCAATCCCGATTGTGCTTGTGCACGATCGTGCACTGCCTCATTTCTCCCTTCTATCACGATCATGCTTGTGTACAATCGTACAACTCCTCTGAGGCTTCTAATTGTCACGATCGTGTTTGTGCATGATCGTTCACTGCCTCATTTTTTCTCTTTATATTCTGTACGGTCATGCAACTCCTCTACAGCCCTCTCTCTCTCTCTCACGATCGTGATCATGACAGACGATGTTCTGCAGATTTTACAAAACTGCAGATTTTTCGTCTCTCCTTCATCTCTTTTACTAAATCTACCATTTCTAACTTATATCGATTATTTTAATTTCATTTCAACTTTCATTAAGTTATACTCAACCACAAACAAATCAAAATCCATGATTAATAACAAACATAAAAAACAGAACCTATCATACATGCTTATTCACCGTATTTTCTACACTTCTCCATTTTCTTTAACACCATCAATTCATCTCCAGCTATCATATTAATCTTTCTTTCCCATATCACGACATTACCTTACACCTTTTTCTTTAACTTTAAACCCATTTTAGTTCATTTCTAAAACACCCAAAAAGATTTACGTAATGATAGTAAAAACAGAGCATGTAGCACCCCACACTCATAAGGCATATCCCTGAACATATTGACGGTATTCGAGAATATACTCTACGAGGGTGGCATGCTAGAACAGTCAACAATCAAATTTATTACAAATTTTTCAAAAATGTCACATGCATATGCGAAAAATCAATGATTAATTTCGGCCTAATTTATTCATAAACATTTTCAAATGCAAGAGTTATAACTATTATACATAACATCAGCAATTCAATAGTCACTTGGGCTCATTACAGATGTAAAACACTTGTAGTCTTAATCTCATTATATTACAAAATCATTTACATACACATTGTAAAGTACTTGTGAATACATATTTTGATACAAAAAAAGAGAATACATATACAGACGCTAACTGATCCCGACCTCTATCTCTTACTCGAATGTAGTGGCTTGACTCTAATTTGTCTAACTGGAAATTTTCTCTAAGCCTGAAAAAATATTGCAAATTTTAAGTTAAGTTTTGTGAACTCAGTGAGTGAACCATCCTCGATAACTCACTCAATCACATAACACATTAATCCATATAATCACATAATTCACATCACCTGATCAATTCATTATGATGAGTCACATATATTTCATATTCACTTAAACATATATCACATTCAGAAATCAATCAAACTATTTAAGTCATACATATCAGATGCATATGTAGTACTCATGAGACTCGCTTTCAATTATTATTGTTGTGACCTGCCTATAACTGTCCCATATCTGTTATGGATAATGGGCTCATTGATAACTGTCTCGTATCTGCTAGAGATACCGGGCTTATTATACATAATGAGCCTTTGATTCTTAATCAAATTCTGAGTTTTTAGCTCCTTTTCACTTTCTGAGCTTTAAGCTCTTTTTCAGTAGCTGCTCCTGTCACAATAGCCTTTATGTTATCATACATTCCTGTAATAAAATGCATCAATCATATATGATCATTCAGTTACTTTATTTCACTTTACACATGTCATTGGTCCTTAGTCCGACATTCAACATTTAAGTTAAGCATCACTTATTTCATTCACATGCACATTCATATTTTTTCGAAACTTGGTCCATCATTCAACAATCAAGTTGAGTATACACATAATCAGTCCAATTCACATTCAATAAGTACTTCTATTATGATATTCATGCATCAAACAACTCGGACATTCAATGTCCGGAATCAATATAATCACATTCACATAATCATTCAATACATAATTTAAATAGAACAATCATTAAAGTAAGACCATCTAGGTAGACTTACAGTATGCTCCAGATTAGTATTAGCTTCTATGATCTGGAAATGTTTGGATGCGAAAGTTCTATCCTGTATCATCATTATGCAAAACATATATTGCACACATATTATTAATTGCACAATCTTATGAACACTGAATCACATACATATGTATATGTGTTGTGTATAAT
>JAOTAX010036246.1:0-11155 GCA_025629825.1 Erythroxylum guanchezii
CAGTAGATATACTTGGATATATCCACTGAAACACAAAAGTGAAGCTGTAAATGCGTTTAATGTGTTTCGGGCACAAGATGAGAATTATTTTAACACAAAAATCAAAATCATACAATGTGACAATGGAACTAAATACAGACCTTTTGTAAATGTGACACAAGAAGCAAGATTACCATGCGGTTCACATGCCCGTATACTTCTGCACAAAATGGTAGAGCTGAACGTAAGCATTGACGTGTTGTTGAGATGGGACTAACACTACTCACTCAAGCTCAGCTGCCTCTTACATATTGGGTAGATGCCTTTCAAATGACAGTATATCTCATCAACCGACTACCAACACCCATACTTAAAGGTTTTACTCCTTTGTTTCAACTTTATAAAACAGAGCCTGATTATAAAAACTTATAGCCCTTCGGCTGTGCATGTTATCCGTGTTTAAAACCATACAATGAACACAAGTTTCAATTCCACAGCTAAAGGTGTGTATAACTCGGACCTGCGTCTCAATATAAAGGATCCAAGTGTCTCAGCTCTTCAGGAAAAATCTTCATCTTACGGAATGTTATATTTGATCCTTCATTCTTCCCTTGTATTGCAGGTTTTCTGAACCGACGAGTGAGCTCCACTGAAAATGAATGCATTATACCCTTGCTGATTACTCCGAACAAAGAAAGTCATAATGTTCTAGAATCCTCAACCTCTGGTGATGAACATGTTAGTTCGTCAAACAAATCTCCAACAACTATACTCTCATCACAGTCTCGTTCACAAGGCCATGAATTTTCTTCAACAAATACAACAAGATTTGATGAACCAAACATCGATAAACAAGAAGCAAATCCGTCTAGAAATTTATCTGAAAGGCAGGAACAAGTAAATACACATCTAATGACTACACGAGCAAAGGATGGCATATATAAGCCGAAACACCCATTTATTGGACTCCTCCATTCAGAAAAATTATGTTCAACACAGATCATAGAACCTCAAAGTGTCACAGAAGCCTTAGCCTCACCACATTGGAAGCAAGCAATGACAGACGAATTTAAAGCTCTCTAATGTAACAACACATGGATACTTGTCCCCTACACTAATACACAGAAGATAGTCGATTGTAAATGGGTTTTCAAGACAAAGTTGAAACCCGATGGTTCCATCCTCAAGTACAAAGCTTGACTAGTAGCAAAAGGGTTCCAGCAAGCACCAGGCATTGACTATGGAGAAACATTCAGTCCCGTAGTTAAACCAACAACAATTCGAATTGTCTTCACCATTGCCATCACTTATGGCTGGGAAATTAGACAACTAGATGTTAATAATGCATTCCTCAATGGTTTCCTTCAAGAAAATGTCTACATGCACTAACCCGAAGGCTTCCTTGATCCTCGACGTCCAAATCATGTGTGCAAATTGATAAAAGCAATTTACGGACTAAAATAAGCACCTAGTGCGTGATTCGATCAATTACGTCTGACTTTACTCAGCTGGGAATTTTAGAATGCCAAAAGTGATGTATCGTTGTTCTTCTTACGGAAAAAGAAGCTCACAGTATTTATTCTTATATACGTCGATGACATACTCATCACCGGTAATGATCCTTGCTACCTCAACTCTCTAGTTTTAAAGCTAAATAATTTATTTTCATTGAAAGATCTTGGTCTTGTCTACTACTTTCTGGGAATAGAAATTTGCAGAGATAAGTTGGGTATTCATCTGAACCAAACCAAGTATACGTTGGATATTCTGAAGAAGTTCAACATGATGAATTGTGTGTCAGTACCGACTCAATGGTCACTGGATGACAATTCTCAAAACGCGATGGAACACCAATGAAAGATCCATCCCTTTTTCGACAAGCCATTGGATCTCTCCAGTATCTTACTACCACCAGACCTGATATAACGTTCTCAGTGAATAAACTTAGCCAGTTTCTATCTCAACCTACGAACATCCACTTTCAAGGAGTGAAACGTATTTTCAAATATCTCAAAGGCACTTACCAACTTGGTCTACATATTAAGCCTTCCAAACTCTTCAGGTGACTGCATTTACAGATGTGGATTGGGCTACAGACATCGACGATCGAAAATCTGTAGCTGATATTACGTTGGATATTTTGAAGAAGTTCAACATGATGAATTGTGCGTCAGTATCGACTCCAATGGTCACTGGACAACAATTCTCAAAACGACAATTTTCAAAACACGATGGAACACCAATGAAAGATCCATCCCTTTTCCGACAAGCCATTGGATCTCTCCAGTATCTTACCACCACCAGACCTGATATAACATTCTCAGTGAATAAACTTAGCCAGTTTCTATCTCAACCTACGGACATCCACTTTCAAGGAGTGAAACGTATTTTCAAATATCTCAAAGGCACTTACCAACTTGGTCTACATATTAAGCCTTTCAAAACTCCACAGGTGATTGCATTTACGGATGCGGATTGGGCTACAGACATCGACGATCGAAAATCTGTAGCTGGCATTTGTGTATATCTTGGAAGCACATTAATTTCTTGGAGCACACGCAAATAAAGGGTTGTCTCTCGTTCAAGCTCGGAATCTGAATATCGAGCTCTTATAGATGGTGCAGTGGAGGTTAAATGGATATGCTCATTACTGACTGAGCTTGGGTTGTTTTTGCAAAAACCTTCTATGATTTGGTGTGATAATCTGAGTGCTCGAGCTCTTGCCGCTAACCCAGTTCAACATGCATGAAGTAAACACATAGAAATTGACATTCATTTCATTCGTGACCTCATACTTTCAGGGTTCATCAACGTTCATTATATACCGTCTTCCTATCAAATAGTAGATTGTTTCACTAAGGCTTTAACACATTCTTCCTTTCTTCAACATCGGAGCAAACTCGGACTGACAGCAGCACCCTCTCGTTTGAGGGGGAATGTTAGCGCATAGGACAAAAACCCATATATTCTGTTATTATTCTTTATTCAGTACAGAACATGTGTATGGCTAATAGTTTTGCTCCTTCTCTCTCATGTAACAAACTCTGCTATAAATGATTAATCTGACGCACACCCATTGTGCGCTGAATTCTTCATACAATACATAGCTTTTTTTTTTTCCTAATTTTGTTTCTTTTGTAACAATATAGTATTGGAACAAAGATCAGAAATGGAGAAAGGAAACCCCTTTAGAAGTAATGGATATATGTAAGAGTGATAGAGATACTGATAGGCTATTATTTGATGTGTTAATTTGGGTCAATTGTGTAGTGCTTCGGGGTAGATATTTGCTAAATTACTATTTTTATATTATATTTGGATGTTAGAAATTGTTTTGGAGAAAAGACGCAAAAAGAGAGAGCTCAGTGTTTTGCAAAAAGAAAAGAGGGTCCAGCATTGGTTTTGAAAAGAAAGAACAAAGTAACATCAGGAGAAAGAGCAAAAGGAGGTTTAACATTTTATCAAAAACACTGCGCAACCCATGAAGAAAAAGAAAAGGATTCAGTGTGTTTTGGAGAATAAAAGGAGCCATAAAATGCAGAAAAAAAGAAAGAAAAGGGTTCAACGTGTTTAAGCGAAAAAAAGCAGAAAAAGAATGGAAAAATAGTAGACTAGAGAGGGACATGCAGCAACCTCCATAAAATGACACAGCTTCCACTCTCCAACATCAACAACAGGCCTCCACTAAAAATGCTGCGCAACATCCTCTCCACTTTCACATAAAAACCCCATTAACTTCCACTCTCTAGTAGCAAAAATGAAGGAGCCGCCACTCAACATGCACACTCCACTCACTCACCAAAACAGCCCCCACTTAGCTCCCATACACTGACTTCACACCATTCACTTCACGCACCAACAACAGCCTCCACTAATGCACAACCTTTACATCATCTTCGACGCAGCCTCCTCCAGCACTGACGCAAGTAGCTCTCCAACAGCTTCCACTCTACACACGAAGGACGCAGCATCCAACGATTATAACACGCATCAGCCTCCATTTCAGCTCCAACTTCAACGCAGCTTCCAACCACGAAGCCCTCACCAACAGCTAGACACACAACCATCCATTCACGCATTCACCATGCAGCAACCTCCACCAAAAACAACAGTCACAGCCTCCATTTGATTCACAACGTGTTTTCTTTATTTAGTTTATTCATGAGTTTGTTTAGGGTTTTTGCTTGTGGATTGGTTGTGGATTGGTTGGCATGATGATCTGTGGCTAGAATCTTAATTTCTCTTAGGGATTTGATGTTTTGATGATGCTTTAATATTGAATTTTGTTGGAATCCATGACTGAATATTTATACTCTTGTTGATTTTCCTTGGGTTTAATTGCTCCTACTTTGGATTATTGGAAGTTTGTTTGGTATAAATTCACCTTTGAAAAAAGGGGGAGGGGGGTTTGCTAGAAGATTGAAGGAATTTCAACTAGGATTTTTTTGTGAGTTGGGAGACCCAAGAAACCTAGGAGGTGAAAATAGAAGGTTGAGTTTGGAACTTAAGAAACTCTAGGAAGAACTTAAGTAAGGGATTACTAAGTGATGTTTAGAGTGGATAGGTTAATTAACCTTTGGGAGAAAAGGATTAATTACTCTTAAAATTCACATACAAGGTTAGGATTATTCATTTGTGGAGGATATCTAATTCAATATTAAGGTTAACAAAAATATCATTCCCTAAGAGAAAGTCATTTCCCATTGACGTTAATACCTTTAATTAGTTAATTGTTGCACTCTTTTCTTAATTAGTTATTGCATAGATTTGTTATATTCATAGCTTTTTTGGTTGGCTTAGAAATTTCTTTGAGTTTTTTTAATAATTCTTTACATTGCTTTTAATTTCCTAAAATTTCACCTAACCTGATTCCAAACATTGTTAGCTAGTATAGATTTGAACTTTTTCATAATTCCTGTGGACACGACTCGGTTCTTATCGATTTATTACTCACTTCGACAACTGTACTCTTACGGTTCACGACCAAGTTTTTGGCGCTGTTGCTAGGGATTAATGTTTGAATATTTGTTTTTATAGCTAGTTTGATATTTACTTGTTGGTTTTCTTTTTTTATCCATAGAGTAACTTATTTATTTCTTTTTCTTTTTACATTTCGTTTTCTTGCCCAGCTTGTGTGTAAGAGGATTGTATGCCCCGAACCACTAGAGGCTAAGAAAGACATTTTGATCTAGAGTTGGAAAGAACAGTAAAGTCAATTCATCGGCAAAAGAAAATGGAAAATCAAGTAGAAGAGCTTCAGAGAATTCAAAGAGAGAGGGATGGGATGGCTCAGAGATTGGCTCAATTAGAGGCCAGACTTGATGCAGCTAATTTGAATGGAAGAAATGGAAGAGGAGATGATGGAAATAAATAGGAACAGTTACAACAACGTCCTATCAGGGAATATTTCCAGCCTATAGTGGTATATAATTATCACGATATCCAAAGACCTAATGTTCATGGTCATAATTTTCATATTTCACCGGGACTCATCAATTTGGATCAAACAAATTAGTTTGGAGGAGCACCAATGGAGGATCCAAATGATCATCTTGCAAGCTTCTAGGAATTATGTGACACTATCAAGACTGAAGGGGCAACACATGATGAAATTAGGCTCACTTTGTTCCCATTTTCCCTTCGGGACAAAGCAAAGAATTGGTTTCATTCAATTTCTACTGATAGAATGCGAACTTAGCAAGAGGTGACACAACAGTTCTTGATTAATTTTTTTTCCACCTGGTAAAACTGCGAAGTTAAGAGTTGAGATCAGTGCATTTAGACAGTAAGACTTGGAACCATTGCATGAAACTTGGGAGAGGTACAAAGACCTTTTAAGAAAGTGTCCACATTACTGATATCAAGAGTGGGTACAAGTAGAAATGTTCTACAACGAGTTGAATGGCCAGGCTTGAACCATTATGGATGCAACAGCAAGTGGTACTCTGATGAGAAAAACATCTCAAAAAGCATGTGCATTGTTGGAAGATATGACTTCGAACAGTTACCAGTGGCCCTCCGAAAGAACTAATGGAAAGAGATGAATTTTAGAAGTGGACCAAGTCACTCAATTATCTGCTTAATTGGCAGCCCTATCCAATCAATTTTTAAAATTCATGTCAAAGGAAAGGCAGAATGAGCAGGTGGCAGCTACTAGTCAATCATTCTACACCAATGATGAGGGGGTGGAACAAGCTCAGTTTGTCAACCAAAGGAACTTGGGATTTAAGTCACAACCAATGGAAAATCAATATGGTCAAGGCTACAACTCTAAGGAGCAATATAACTATGGTATTCAAAGGAACATGCTCCACCCACCTAGATATAGACCACCATTGGCAGAATGGAGACCTTCCTTAGAAGAAATGATTGGCACTTTTGTAAATGAGACAAGAAACCGTTTCTACAAGAATGAGAAGGAGATGGATGAGCTAAAGATGCAAGTAACCAATATTGAGACTTCAGTGAAGGGTTTGGAAGTTCAATTGGGACAACTTGCAAATGCTGTTGGGAATTTAAATCAGATGACATTTCCAAGTAATACTGAAACTAACCCGAGAGAGCAGTGCAAGGCCATCATTTTGCAAAGTGAAAAAGAATTGGAAGAGGTGAAACCTAAAGAAAAGAGATCCACTCAATCCAATGATAACAAAGAAAAGAATACTTGTGAAGAAACAAATGCACCTACACAAGTTGAGAAGGAAGTTAACTCGGAGAAGAAACTAGAAGGGGAACTGCAATAAAAAATCATCCCCAAGCTACCATATCCTCAAAGATTTCAATGGAAGAAAATCAATGATCAATTTGCAAAATTCCTTGAAGTCTTTAAGAAACTTGAGATCATCATCCCTGTGATTGAAGCTATTGAGCAAGTACCAATTTACACAAAATTCATCAAGGACATTGTTACCAAAAAGAGGAGATTTGAAGATTACGAGACAATATTGATGACCGAGGAGTATATTGCAGTCTCGCAAAGAAGGTTACCGCAGAAATTGAAAGATCTGGGAAGCTTCACAATTCCATGTGAGATTGGCAACACATATTTTGGTAAAGTGCTTTGTGATTTGGGGGCAATCATAAATCTCAGGCCTCTTTCCATCTTCCAAAAGCTGGGATTAGGAAAATTCAAGCCATCGACAATTTGCCTCCAACTAGTCGACCGTTCTCTCAGTTATCCTTGAGGTATTGTAGAAGATGTTTTTGTTCGTGTAGATAAATTTATTCTACTTGCAAACTTTGTGGTGTTCGATGGAAGAAGATAAAGAGATCTCGATCATACTTGGGCGACCGTTCTTGGCTACCAGAGGAGCAGTGATTGATGTGCAACAAGGAGAATTAACCTTGCATGTAAATGACGAGAAGGTAAGGTTCAACATATACAGATGACTCAAACATCCAAGTGATACACTGACTTGCAAGCGAGTGGATGTCATACCTTCTTGTGTGGTAACATCTATTCCTTCCCTTATATCTAAGGACCCATTATTGATATGTTTGGAAGGTATGTTTAGAAAAGATGCTATGGATGATGACGATGCTTGTTTTATGATGGTATTGGATTCTTTTGAATGCTTGAAAAATTTCGATCAAACTGAGCCTTTGTTTTGTGTAACTAATGTTGATGTTGTTGGTCATGTGAAAGAAGTGCACATCTTCATTGACTCCTTTAGAAGAAAAAAATTTGCTTAGGGTGTTGAGGGAGTTAAAAATTGCATTGGGTTGGTCAATTTCAGATATTAAGGGACTTAGTCCTTTTATTGTAATGCATAAAATTCTTATGGAGGAGTTATTCACTCTTAGCATTGAACCCCAAAGAAGATTGAATCCAGCAATGAAGGAAGTCGTTGGGAACGACATTCAGAAGTAGCTTAAGGTTGGAATTATTTACCCAATTTTTGATAGTTCATAGGTTAGTCTTACTCAGGTTGTTCCTAAAAGAGGTGGATTCACTGTAGTTAAAAATGATAACAATGAGACTATTTCCACTAGGACAATCACTAGATGGAGGGTTTGCATGGATTATAGAAAGTTGAACAAAGCCACTAAGAAGGACTATTTTCCTTTGCCATTCATAGATCAAATGTTGGACAGACTTGATGGACATGCATTTTACTATTTTTTACATGGGTACTCGGGATATAACCAAATAACCATAGCACCTGAAGATAAAAAAAAGCCTATATTCAATTGCCCTTTTGGCACATTTGCATTTAGGCGCATTCCTTTTAGTCTTTGCAATGCTCCTACTACATTTCAGCATTGTATGATGGCTATCTTTTCTGATATGGTTGAGAATTTCATGGAAGTCTTTATGGATGATTTTTCTATTTTTGGTGATTTATTTGATAAGTGCTTACATAATTTGTCTCTAGTGTTGAAAAGATGTCAGGATATCAACTTGGCGCTCAATTAGGAGAAATGTCATTTTATGGTGAGGGAAGAAATTGTGTTGGGTCACAAAGTATCTGCCCATGGTGTTGAAGTGGACCGAGCCAAAATAGCAACTATTCAAAAGCTTCCTCTGCCAAAAAATGTAAAGGGTATTCGTAGTTTCCTTGGACATGCGGGATTTTATCAAAGATTCATCAAAGGCTTCTCCAAGATCACTAAACCGCTTTGCAATCTCTTGGAGAAGGATGTAAAATTTGAGTTCAATGAAAAATGCTTGTAGGCTTTTAAGTTGATCAAGAAAAAGTTGATTTACGCTCCTGTGATGATCACACCTGATTGGCAACAATCGTTTGAAATTATGTGTGATGCGAGTGACAAGTTTGGCAACAGAAAAGGAACTGTTAGTGGTTGTGTTTGCTTTGGACAAGTTTTGGTCGTATATCATTGGGTCTAAGGTTGTGGTTTTCACAGATCATGCGACAATACGATATTTGTTTACAAAGAAAGATGCCAAGCTGCGACTCGTTCGATAGTTGTTGCTTTTGCAAGAGTTTGATGTGGATATCAAAGAAAAAAAAAGGGACAAAAAATGCAGTTGCCGACCATCTATCTCGATTAGAGCTTGAGGAATCAAAGCCATAATTACTTATCCAAGAGACTTTCGCAGATGAGTAGTTTTTCAAAGTGAATGAAAAGCTTCTATGGTTTACCGATGTGGTGAATTATTTAGCTACAAGTTTGATTCCTCTGGATTTAAATCCAACCCAAAAGAAAAAGTTCCTATTTGATGCAAAAAGTTATTTATGGGATGAGCCTTTACTGTTCAAGAGAGGTCCCGATCAAGTGATTCGAAGATGTATCCCAGAAGATGAAGTCCTAGCAATTTTGGAGCATTGTCATTCATCACCATATGGAGGTCACTTTGTCCCAACAAGAACAGCAGCAAAAGTTCTCCAGTCTAATGTCTATTGGCTTACGCTTCATAAGGACAGCTATGCTTTCACTAAGACATGTGACCGATGTCAACAAATAGGTAATATCTCACGACGACATGAGCTTCATTTGATCAACATTTTTGAGGTAGAACTCTTCGATTTGTGGGGTATCGAATTCATGGGACCTTTAAACAAATCTTGTGGACATTCCTATATAATTTTGGCAGTGGACTACGTATCAAAATGGGTTAAATCCATAGCTTCACCAATAAATGATGCCAAGGTTGTTCTCAGATTTCTCAAGAAAAACATTTTCATAAGATCCAGCACTCCAAGGGCCATTATTAGTGATGAAGGTACCCACTTTTGCAACAAGCTTCGGGGTAATCTTTTAACCAAATATGGAGTTCGTCACAAGGTTGCTTTACCTTATCACCCACAGTCAAATGGCCAAGCTAAAATATCAAATCGAGAGATCAAGGTTATTCTTGAGAAGACGGTGAACCTTAATCGGAAAGACTGGGCTCTCAAGCTTGATGATGCTCAAGATGCCAATTGGCATATCTCCATATCGTTTCGTTTTTGGAAAAGCTTGTCATCTTTCGGTGGAGTTGGAACACAAGGCTTATTGGGCAGTTAGAAAGTTAAATCTTGATTGGCAAAAATCGGTTGAAAATTGGTCTCTTCAGTTATGTGAATTGGAAGAATTTCGAAATGAAGCATATGAGAACTCCAAAATCTACAAGGAGAAAACTAAGAAATGGCATGACCAACACACCATGAGGAAAGAATTTGTCCCAGGAGAGAAAGTTTTGCTTTTCAACTCAAGATTGAAGCTTTTTCCAAGTAAATTGCGCTCTAGATGGTCGGGGCCCTTTGTTGTGAAAAATGTTACCTCCTATAGGGCAATTGAAGTTGAGGGAAGTGATGGAAGAACTTTCAAAGTGAATGGACAAAGATTGAAGCATTATTATGGTCAAGAGTTGAGAAACATTGCAAGCATTTCGCTTAAGGACCCGTATCAAATGGCTATATCGAGCTATTGACGTTAAACATAGCACCTATTGGGAGGCACCCTAATCTTATCCTTTCATTTTAGTTCTTTGTTGTTTTAGTTTCTTTTTATTGCTTTCATTTGAGTATCTTATTTGTGTTTTCTTTATCTGTTTTTTTTCCAGGAATGCAAGATTGGAGTTGTGAATTCTAAATTCAAGTTGCTGAGCCTTATATAATCCAAAGAGTCCTTATGTTCTAATTTCCTTATTTTTTTGGACATTGGGGACAATGTCCCATTTAAGTGTGGGGGTGGGACCAATTTTAAAATTTTTGCAATTTTGCACTTAAACTGTGATGAAGGTTGAACCATGCCATTTTATCATAGTAGTTAGATTGAGAATTGAGCTATGTGCTTGAATCCGAATTAGGCAGCTTGAGTGGAAGGTGAATCATATAGATTGATTGAAGTAGTTAATTGCATAAACTCAGTCAATAATGTGATACTTGAGTGATTTGGTAACGTATAAAATTTTGATGGATTTTCACATAAGCACGTGTGAGGTTTTGAGCCTACATAAATGCATTTGATATTCATTTCATTGTTTTTTGTTGTGTGTGATACTCCCATAGGAGGATTACCTTTAGAACTTGCATTGAACCAGTTTGAAATTATATGGTGCATACTTTATGAAAATGATGAAGGCATTCTTTGTTTTAAACCCTTTAGCTTAAATGACCCACCTTATACATTATCCCCTGCAACCTTGATAAGTAAAATTATGTGTAGATGATGTTGGAATGTTTTGGATTCAATTTGACTTATATCTGTTTGGATTTGAAGTTTTATTGAG
>JAOTAX010036256.1:0-11154 GCA_025629825.1 Erythroxylum guanchezii
TATTGTGGTTATATAAATATAAATTAATTTAGTTAATAACTAAATTATTGTGGTATATTCTTTGAAAAAAATTTGGTATAAAAATTTGGTGTAGAATGGTTGGAGTAACACCAAATTTGGCGTAAAAAGATTCTAGGAATATTCTATTTTACACCAAATTTGGTGTAAAAATTTGGTGCAATGGTTGGAGATGCCCTAACATAATTAACCATGTTAACATATCACGTATCTTACAGGTGTCTCTCTTTTTTCAACTCATTTGCTTAATGGTCAATTAAATTAAAAACGCAAAACCTAAAACGTAAAGCCTAATTCCCAATTTATGTTCTGCTGTAATACGATTACTCTATATTGCTTTCCCATTGTTACCTAATAGGTGAAGTGGGTGCCTCCAAACGAAGGTTTTGTGGCTCTGAACGTTGATGGGAGTGCTATTGTCAATCTGGATCCAACGGGTATTGGCGGCGTCTTTCGGAATTAGCAAGGAGCTTGGTTGCTTAGTTTTTCAGAATCAATTAGGTTTAGGTCAAATATGAAGGCTAAACTTTTAGCTATCAAAAGAGGTTTGACTTTAATTTGAGATAATCGCTTTCGAAAAATTGCTCTATGGTCAGATTCTACGGAAGCTTTGCAACTATTGGAAGGAAGAGAGTGGGTGACACACTGTCATGCCAATTTTATCTATGACATCAAACTTTTGTTGCAACAAGATTGGTGTGTGAAAATGATCCATTTGCTCCATAAAGGGAATTTGGTTGCCAATCATCTAGCCAAGCTCAGTGGGCGTTCTCCGACTAGCTGGCACTCTGTGTTTACGGGGTTGAGTTTCTTGTTGCTTTCCTCTGTACCAAAAAAAATTGTGTTACAACTTCAGAAGGTTGACAATGGTACGAATATGTTAACGAAAACTCCATCAAAGGAGAAACTTAAGATTTGTTGTTCGAATGTCAAGATGACCATGCCATATGTACACAAAAATAGATAAATGAAAGTGGGGTGTGTGCTTGTGGCGACGGCGATATCCAATTAGCAATTGGATATTAGAACTTATGTTTTAATTGAATATTTTGGAAGCAAAAGGGTTTCTTCTTCTTCCTTTCAAGATTGCTTTTGCATTAGTTCTGTGGCACCGATAAAAAATCGTTAAGGGTGCAGCCACAATTAAAGATCGCCTGTGGAAAGTTTTTTTTTTTTTTGTATTCTCAATGGCATTAAATCTTTACAGTATTTTAATCTTGTTATTATCAAAAATTAATTGATTCTCTTGAAGATTTATTTTAAGATTTCCTCTAGTGAAGAACAATATATATTACTTATTATTTTGATATAGTGAAAAATTCATACTTATTTATGTCAATAGTTTTCACTCTTCACTGCTGATACGTACGGTACTCAAAACATCTTCATCCTCTCTTTTTCATTGCTAGGACTCATACTTGAGGATAACTTGAAATTAACAGAAATAGAGGTATAAATTAACTTATAATCTTGTATGTTGAATCGCCGTAAGATCTTCTTAAAATAATTCTTCTGAAAAAGTTAAATCTTCATATTATTTCTGTCTCGGTGAATTTACATCCCTAGAATATTAAGATCTTCTTCAAAGTCCTTCGTTTCAAATTTACTAGTCAACTTTGCCTTCAATTCTTTGATACGATTATTATTAGAGCCTGCTACCAATATGTCGTCTACATACAACAGCAAGACTACAAAATCATCTTTCTCAAATCTCTTGAAATATGCACAAGGGCCTGTATTCAGTCTGCTGTATCCAAGACTCATGATGAAGGAATCAAATCTCTTATAACAACACCTCGGTGCCTGCTTTAAATCACTTTAAATCATATAGAGATTTTTTTAACCTGCAAACTAAGTTCTCTTTCCCCGTTTTTTTTCAAAACCTTCTGATTGAAGTATATAAATTTCTTCTTTAAGATCTCCATGAAGAAATGCAGTTTTCACTTCTAACTGCTCAAGATGCAAGTGGAGAAAGAATGTCTATAAAACCTTAGTTTTCAAGGTTAAATCCTCATAATACTATACATGGAATGACTAAAAGAAGCTAAGCATCACCAATGGCCTTGCTATACACCTATACTCATAGTTATAAGGCTTTAATAATCCAAAGGGTTATAGGGAGCCAGGCATCACTAACAAGCCAGTCATCACTCAATAAATCTAAAGTGACAATCATATTAATAATATACATATCAAGCAGGGACTCGACTAGGAGTCAAGCATCAATCAGGAGTGATCTATATCATATCTCAATGTCATATCACAATCATCTCTCATAATAAAACAAGTGCTCACCTGATCCTGATCATACTCATTAAGAGGCACGTCCTACAGATTTTCTTTTCTCCTCCACAATCACATTCAAACACATCCACAAATAAACCAAACGTCAACCATGAAATTTCTAAAACGAGCACTTGATCATATGGGGACTATCATAAATGCATGCAATATGTTATAAGTACACAAACTCATATTCATATACTTAGATGTCATAGTATTACTCGCATAGGCATCATGATAATGACTACTTATTCCTAACTTAGCATGTCATATTAATCTAAAACCATACTCAATAAAAGGTATGAATTTGATATTAGTTAACAGATTTGAAGTTACCTAATTGATGTAATTGTTAGTCTATACCTTGTGATATGGAGTCTCACTCTTGCTATACCTATAAAATAGGAAAGTATCTATCCTAATTAGTGTCATTTACTAGTTGTTAGACTCAATTAACAATCTAGGACTTATAAGGTTTGCTAGTATGGTCCATTATGTAATTTGGCCTTTAATCCTATTCTCGCCTAAACTTTGTGTAACTTTTAGTTCACAAACATTAAGAATTTCTCTATAATTGTTAAGGAAAAAATGATTGGCACAATTTATGAAAATTTTTAAAGTTTTTAGAATAAAAGTCGCCAGAACATTATCTCTCCTGACTGAAATATTCTTTTGGTCATCAGAATATCCTTATAATGATTGAATAATTTTTATATCAAATGAAAACTCTTGATGAGTAAAACAACTTTTATAACTGCAAAAAACTCATATTCTCAACCAATTTTAAAGAATGAATAAAAATTATTTCAAAGCCCCAATCTCTATTTTTGTCAATTGATGACGATGCTGGTGGTGACAACTACAAGACTACAAGAATTTTGCTTTTGACATCGAAGCCTGTCAAATTAATGGTGATGGTGATGATGGTGGTAGGCAACACTTACTAAAGATAACAGATCGAAGATTTGAGTTTTTTTTTTATTTTTCTGATTAGTTTTTTTTTATGATTCCGGTGTTGATGTGAGGTAAAAACGAGTATAGTTATGATAGACTCAAAAGGAGAAGTTGATTGTATATATGATTGGTCAATTGGAGTCATCCACGCTGAAGAATTGCAGAAGATGATGATTTCGTAAATGGTAACCTTTTATATATATATATATATACACACACACACATATATATATATATATATAATTTATCAACATATCTAAAATTTACTGGTTGTTTTTTTATTAAAGTTAAAACCTTTTATTTATTAGTAATTAAAACTGACAAGTTTTGATCAAATTGAAGAAATTTCAACTTAGCAAATTAGAACTAACGAACTTGTGAATGTTCTTATAAAAATCCACGTTCAGGAAGTCCGAGAATTATTATACGCTTTAAAAATAACGAGCTTTTGCGGATGTTATTATACTATTACTTACCATTTTACTGACAATATTTATGAAGTCATATACTTATTTTCATACTTAAATTTACGACATTCGGTAACTAATAAATAATTGGAATAAAAATGCCAATATTAATAAAAGGGGATAATGAAAATAATAAGGAAATTACTAATTATACTTGTTTGATATGAAATTAAACAAAGTTAATAATTATATGTTAGTATTTAGTATCAAATATTATGATAATGAGATAATTTTTTATTCATATTCAGATATTATATGATTTATGTTGTAATTAATTATTTAAAATATTTTATATTTTATAAATAATTAATAAAAATTTAAATGATTTTATAAAACTATTATTTTTAAATAATTATGAGTGATTTCTTTTTTTTGTTACAAAGAAAAGAACACAAAGAAGAGCGAAAGGCTTAACTAGCACCGTGACTGCGAAACAAAAACCGTGGTGGTCGCACTGCATATGAGCCGACATTAAGGTGGGGGTCTCCTCCAAAAAATGGAAGCCAGGACGAGCAAAAGCTGCAAGGATGCCAAACAATCGGCACTTTAATTGTCTTCATGGTGCCTTTAGATTCTCAGTCCCATTTTTTTGTGTACCAAGATTGTTCCATTTGTTCTCAACTATTTATTTTTGTGGGTTATATATAAATGAATGGTTGAAATCAAATGGCACTAACTTTAGTGCAAAAAAATTGGGACAGAAGATCATATCTCCTTTATGGTACACATGTTAGAAGTTGCACGTTCCAATGTTACTTGAGCATAAACATGATATCTGCCACCAAAGCATAGAGATCAGTACGGGGATAGAATGAATAAAGTAGATAGAATATTGATTACTTACGATAAGAATAAAACCACCCTTCTTGATTTCATTTCCACTTAAGTTTCCTCGGTTTGTGGGTTTAATTGATTGGATACGGAGAACCATAATCTTTCCTAGAAACAGCTTGTACGACGCGTCTAGATGCCCCCTGCTTTCCAAATAGTATGGTGGAGGAGGTCCTTGAAAATCTAGGAGTGTGAGCTGTACGAGGTGAAAGCTCCCATAGGTAAAATAAAATCTCTTAGCGCCGCCTGTACGAACACATGTGAATTGATTGGCGTAGCACTTCGTTTTGATACTAGCGCCCTTTGTTTTTCAAACAAGTAAAATTTGAAAAATAAAAATTACATTCTCATTCTTATCTCTTTAAACAAAACCTATAGGTCAAACATAAATGAATTAAATTATGCATAAATCAAATACGTGTGCCCGACAGACAAGCAAATCTTGATAATGTATATCTTAAAGTTGATCATAATTTTCTGAAAGGTCAATGGTAAGTTACTTTATGGTGTATAGTTATAGCAAAAATGCAAGTAGGGCGTGCAAGACCATGGATGGCAGGCTACGGTAATGCTAAATACAAGAACAAACAATATTATATGGGTACCGGCTGGTCTTATGTAGTATTATTTAGAACTGATATACATAATACAAGGCACTCGGCAATGGATTGGAGCTCAGAGCTTCAATCTTTGACACCCTGAAAACTAACCACTCATGTCCTCGGGCGGCCACCTTTAACGATAGACTATCGAGTATACAACATTTTTAAAGGAAGAATGACAATTCCGGTACTATTGGTCTCTCAGAGTATCGTGAAGCCATCTTCCCCTACACCAAACCATCTACGTCGATACCAGCTTTCCTCTTTAGATCAAGTTATGGCCCCTAATTTCATACCTTGGCTCTTGTTCTATCCTGGACCAACTTCAAACGTTACCAACAAAGAAAGATCTGAACGTGTTAAGATATCATTGTCCCAGACATTGTCCAAATTCTACCCTCTGGCAGGACGTTTCAGAGATAACTACAACTTCGTAGAATGCAATGACGATGGCGTCATGTTTGTCGAAGCGAAGGCTCGAGGCAGCATATTTGATGTTATCCAGCATCGAAATCTCGATGATCTCAATAAGTTGCTTCCATTTGAAAGCAGTCAAGTCAATGATCTAGTTGCTGCTGTTCAGGTGACGCACTTTGATTGTGGTGGCACTGTGATTGGACTTCTCTTTCAACACAAGATTGGAGATGCGTTGTCATCAATTAATTTCCTCAACAGCTGGGGAGAAATCGCTTGTGGGAAAATCCATGTAAGTCCTCCTTGTTTTGATTTGGCAGCTAGATTTCCACCGATTAATATGGAGGATTTTGATCATAATTCTGAGGTTGTGAAGGAGAATGTTAGTTCGAAGTGGTTTATGTGTGATGCAAATAGCATAGCAGCTCTGAGGGATCGATATGGTGAGAACAGTGACACTGCAGGGAAAACAATACGGCCATCAAAGATCGAGGCATTGACAGCCTTCATTACCAGCAGGATCATGGCTGCAACTCATCAGTCAGTAAACTCATCAGATAGAACTTATTTGGTGCATCATCCAATAAACCTACGTCCGAGGATGGACCCTCCTCTGTCAAAACAGCACTTTGGGAACATTATAGTCGAGCCTGTAGTAGCAACAGCTAACTTGACAGCTAATGATGCGTGGTGCTACGGTATTATACGTCAGATGAGGGAAACCATCAGCAGTGTAGATGCTGAGTACGTGAAGAATCTAAAGGGAGAAGAGTATCTGGACATCATGAAGAAAAGGGCTGAGAAATTTAAGACAGAAAATGTAACATCGATTGTTTTTACGAGTGTTTGCCGATTCCCTCTGTATGATGTTGATTTCGGATGGGGGAAGCCCGCTTGGATAGGCGTGGGAGGTTGGCCATTCCACAACCTGGTCATGTTTATGGATTCCAAAGTAGAAGGTGATATAGAAGTACATATTCTTCTAAAAGATGAAGTTATGGCCAATTTCGTAAATGACGAGAAGCTTCATGCATTTTTGTCACCAATCCCCTTTTTTTCCTTGGTCAAGGAGCTCAAACCTCAGGCCAGACTATAGGGGATCTGAAAGCTCATTTTAGACCTTGTTTGTAATAACAAATTATGTTAGTACTTCTATTCATCAAATATTAGAATAAACATTGCCACGAGGATGAAAGCTAAACTAAATATGTTGATTAAAGTAACAGAAGAAATTGGTTAAAAATGATAAAAGTAACAAAACCAATATAATTAACATTTTAAATAGGAAGTGACACCTCAAACGTTTATGATTAGTTTGTACTAAAATGTGTGTGACCATTTTCTAATTTACATCACCAATGCTAAAAGTATCTTTTCGCAGCTAGATGGATGCATGTGTGATGACTGCCTTTATCAAAACAGCCTCAATGCCTTTACTACTTACCTAAGTTTTCACTACTAATTCCTTGCTAAAATATGAAAGAACTAACTTTGGTGCATTTGCAAATGCCTACTTTAGAGTTCTAATTAAATGCATGTTAATCCTCTTCATTCCAACCAAAAGCATTCCTTTTCAATAATGTAGTTAGTGATTTAACTAATCTGCCTATATCTCCTTACAATCCTCTTGTAGTACCCAAATCATCTCCTGGACTACTTTCACGTCTTTGGAATAGGTCAATTCATCACTACTTGTATCTTTTTTAGATTGATGTCAACTCCTTAAGCATTGATTATATGCTCCAATTACTCAAATTGATTTGTTTAACAAAAGTACTTAGAAAGTTTAACAAATAATTGTTGTTCCTAATTATATGTTTGTTCATAATTTTATAATCTAACAAAATATTTATGATTATCTTTTTTTAATCAAAATAATAGGAGAAGAAAAGTGATTCGTATTTTATGAATTACCCCTTACATCAACACCTCTTTCACCAACTCTTGAATTGTTTCCATCTCCCTCTTTTAACATATTTTAATGATCCTATACCTTAATAGATCCTTATAAAAGACAAATGAACTAAAGCATGCATGTGCAGCCAAATAAGCAAATGCATCGACCGGACGGACAAGCAAATCTTGATGTTATCACTAGATAATATATATCTATTTTAAAGTTGATCATGATTTTGTAAAAGGCCCGACAATGATATGTTATTTTACGGTGAGCAAACAATATTAATATTTGCTGAACTTGGGTAACAGCTGTTAAATTTTAAGTATTTGTACTGTGTATTACTGAGAACTGATATACACAGCACTAGACAATGGATGTGGTAGCTCAGAGCTTCAATCTTTGAACCCTGAAAACAAACCAGTCAAGTGCTTGCCATATCCTCAGGCTCAGTTCCTTGCTAGCCACCTTTAACGATAATACACTATCTAGTATACACTATGAAGCTCTTGCGGGACATTTTTAAACGAACAATGACAACTCGAGTACATTTGGTCTCTCAAAGTATTGCGAAGCCATCTTCCTCTACACCCAACCATTTACGGCGATACCAGCTTTCCTCTTTAGATCAAGTTATGATCCCTACTTTCATACTGAAAATGAATGAAAACTTTGTGTATTGTATTGATTATTCTGTACCCGAAGGTATGTACATGGAGACCTTTATATACAATTATCTTTGACAACTCCCGTGCATGGAATACAAATATTATTACAACAGAATTTGTTATGTCTATCGTCTAGAATGTTTCCTAGCTGTGTTCTGCTGTGTGAGAGTTCATAGTAGAAATAGACAGTACTCCTTATATTGGTCTTCTGCTTTGTGTCGATGGGCTTGAACTAACAGCTGCTATGGGTTCATCTTTAGACTTAGTCATGCGTTGAGGCAAAATGGGTAAAGGGCTTCTCGTAATATCCCCACTCAAACTTAACCTAGGATTCTGAACTAGGTTGAGTTTGGAGATAAGATGGTGAAGACATGCGGCTGGCATGGGTTTGGTGAGGAGGTCGGCAAGCTGGTCGGTGGAGCTTACATATCGGACTTCGAGGGTTCCATTGGAGATCTTGTCTCTAATGAAGTGCACATCGACCTCGATATGTTTGGTGCGAGAATGAAACACCGGATTCAGAGAGAGGGATCGAGCGCCGTTGTTGTCACACCATAGAGCTGGTGTGTGAGGTATGGAGAAGCCGAGCTCAGATAGGAGGGAGAGAAGCCAGATCAGCTCGGTGGAGAGTTGAGAGAGAGCTCGATACTCGGCTTCAGTGCTCGATCTGGCCACAACCTGCTGCTTTTTGGAATTCCAGTACACCAGATTTCTCCCTAGGAAGACACAACTACCGGATGTGGACTTCCGATCATCAAGTGAGCTAGCCCAGTCGGAGTCACTGAAGGCATGAAGGGCGAGCGGAGTCGAAGAAGGTTTGAAATGCAAACCAAGATGAGACGTCCCTTTCAGGTAACGGAGAACTCTTTTTAATGCAATCCAGTGAGTCTGAAGGGGATTGGAGAGGAACTGACTCAGCTTATTGACAATATAACTGATGTCAGGTCTTGTATGGCAGAGATACTGCAAAGCTCCGACAAGGCTGCGGTAGACAGAAGGGTTGTTAAGAGGAGATCCATCATGCAAGGAGAGTTTGGAGCTGGTGGAGACTGGAGTGGAACAGGGCTTGCAAGACAACATATTAGCACGTTCAAGTAAGTCAATGATATACTTGTGCTGTGATAGATAGAGACCAGTAGAGTTGCGATACACCTCAAAACCAAGAAAGTAATTTAAACTACCAAGAGATGTGAGAGCAAATTTGGTATGTAACTTAGCAATTAGGGCTTGAATTGCTTGTGGATCATTGCCTGTAACCAAAATATCATCAACATAAACCAGTAAAAGGATAAGAGTGTCGCGGTGTCTGTAGTAAAATAAAAAGGTGTTTGATTTAGAAGTGTGAAATCCCCACTAATAGAGAGCATTTCTGAGGGTTTGAAACCAAGCCCTGGGAGCCTGTTTGAGTCCATATAGAGCTTTGAGCAGTCGACAGACATGGTTAGGTTTGGTAGGATCCTCGAAGCCTTGAGGTTGGTTGATATAGACTTCCTCTTGTAACAAACCATTTAAAAAGGCATTATTCACATCAATTTGCTAAATATCCCAGTGATGAGAGACTGCTAGGGAGAGAATAACCTTGATAGTAGAAGCCTTGACCACTGGACTAAAAGTTTCAGTGAAGTCAACTCCAGGGGTTTGATTAAATCCTTTAGCAACAAGGCGAGGCTTGTGCTTAGCTACAGAACTATCAGCATTGTACTTGATCCGAAACACCCACTTAGTGCCTAGAACATTCATATGTGAGGCATAAGGAACTAGCTGCCAGGTTTGGTTGCGAGTCAAGGCATCAATTTCATGTTGCATGGCTAGGGTCTAGGTAGGATCAGAGAGAGCTTGGGAAAAGGAGGTAGGTTCAGGAGAGGAACAGGAGGGGAAAACATTGGTGAGAGCAGTAATGTAAAGTTTAGATTTGAAGATACCACTCTTTGACCTTGTTTGCATAGGATGAGTGGAGGAAGGTGGGGGAGGAGGGATGTTATTGGTGGGCAGAACAGGAGAAACAGAGGATGATGTAGGAGAAATAGAAACTGACAAAGGAGTAGATAAAAGTGGAGAAGAACATACCTGATGAGGATTGTCTGTTGGGGAAGGCATAGAGGACTGGACTGCTTGCATAGGGGTGCCTCCAAGTGACCTGTGAAAAACAGCAGCAGGAAGTAGAGTAGAAATAGGGAAACAATGAGGAGTTTTGGAGACAGAAGTAGGTTGTTTGGGTGGAAAGAGGGTGAGATATGGAAATTCCTCCTCATTAAATTCAACATGACGAGATATGAATATTTGTCCCTTGGCATTAAGACATAAATAACCTTTCTGATGTGGGCTGTAGCCTAGAAAAACACACTTTGAAGCATGAAAATCAAATTTGTAAGTAGAGTAGTGTCGGAGATAGGGAAAACAGCTACAACCAAAAGGTTTCAGATGCATATAATTCGGTTTCTTGTGATACAATCGTTCAAAAGGTGATTGATTATGGAGAGTAGGTGAGGGTAAGTTGTTGATGAGGTAGGTGGCAGTAGAGAAGGCTTTAAGCCAAAAGGTTAAGGGCATATGGGCATGAGAGAGCAAAGTGAGGCCCATTTCTGTAATGTGGCGATGTTTTCTTTCGAAGACACCATTCTGTTGATGGGTATAAGGGCAGGTAAATCGTGGTGTAATCCCATGTTGGGATAAGTAGGGTAGCAATGCTTTATATTCCCCCCCCATTGTCTGTGTGAATAGCTTTGATTTTCAGCTCAAGTTGAAGTTCGATATGAGTTTTAAATTTAATAAAGGTAGAAAGAGCTTCAGACTTGAGTTTCAGTGGATAAAACCAAGTGAACCTTGAGTAAGCATCAATGAAAATGATGTAATATCTATGGCCAGCAGAGGATAGATAAGGTGAAGTTCCCCATATGTCTAAGTATATAATTTCAAGTAGTTTATGGACTGTTATGTTATGATTTGCAAAAGGTAACTTATGAAGTTTACCATGTTGACATGAATCACAGAAACTAATGGTATTTGGATTAATGGGCAGA
>JAOTAX010036384.1:0-11145 GCA_025629825.1 Erythroxylum guanchezii
AATTTTAAGGACTATTTTATAAATTTAAAAAATTTTCCGAAACGGTACCCGGTACCAACTGGTACCGGTACAGTTCCATTCCAGAGCTCAATCCGGTACCGAGCCCGGTACGGTATTCAGAACATTGGTTTTGTGTGATTGGGCAAATTCTTGCCTATGTGTGTATATGTGTTGAATGCATAAATTTTAATTGATGTTATGGGAATTTGGTAAAGTATGACGATCTTGATTTGTTATACCCTGAAAAAGGTTATAACATTTTGTGTAAACAAAAAGAAGCAAAAGCATGAAAGTATGAGCATTTGATAAAATGATTTTTGAGCATGATTATGCGCTTCTGGTTGGGTGAAAGTGGAACCATTCTGTTCATCACGTGCACGTTGACAAGAGTCTTCTCCCGGCTGCCCGCTTATAGCATATGAGCTCTGAAAAATGGACTCATTCTGTTCATGGGATAAACTTCGGTTTCTTCATTATGTTTCTATGGAACCTTCGAGCCAATTGTTTATGCATTGCATGATTGAACTGCCAAGCATAAAGCATTTGAGTGTTATGTGTCATGAGTTTTGAGCTAAATTGATAAATGTTAAATTGTTGGATTTATATATATATATATATATATATATATATATATATATATATACGTGCACATATGCTTGAGTTTGTCGTCAATTGCCAATGGCTATAAATGTATTAGCCACTGAGCTGCATAGCTCAACCCATTATTCCCTCCTCAGGTGCAGAAAGAGACGATTAACAATCCTTACAAAGCAGTCGGATACTCCAAGATAGTTAGAGATTTTGTAACTAAGTAATTTTGGATTGCTTTATAAGCACGTCAAACATGGAGCATCCATGTATTTTTGCATCGTGTGTTAAATCTTTGATGTAATGTTGATAAGTAATTAAAGCTATGTATGAACTCCATTTTGATTTAGAAATGAATTGAGAATTGAAGAAGTTTCTGATGTGCATGTGCATGTTTATCTAGTAGTTGTACATTTCTTATTTTAAGCCTTTCATAGGGGTAAAAATTGCATACTAACTTCAAGGGAAATCCTGGATTGATCTAGGCTAAATTAGACAAAGTTGTCTCCTAGAAAGTTGTAGATTGTCTTTCTAGCTTTCCAACGGTATATATTATGAAATTGTTGGACATCGGAATTGAAAGTTATAATCCTTTTAAGTGGAGATGCTCAAGAGTATAGAGTGTATCGTCTGTGATGACATGTATCGTTTGTGATGACGAGTATCGTCTGTGCTAATGTGTATTGTCTGTGATGACGTGCATTGTCTGTGCTGACGTGTATCGTTTGTGATGATGTGTATCTTCTGTGTACTGTTTATAATCTTCTTTTGGGTACTGTTCACCATGTATCGTCTGGTCCAATTTTGACCCTCTAGCTGACAGGATTTATCTTCAAGGTCTTCATGAAAGTTGTAGATCTTGAAGTCCTTTTTCAAACCATCTAAGAACAACCTTAATTCGGTATCTCTAAAGGAATTTATGACAATTGTTCCGATTCATCTGACCCTTTGTCTGGTTTCGTCTGACCTTTCATCTGGCCTATAGTCTAGTCCAATTTTGACCCCCTATATGTTAGAATCTATCATCAGGCCTTCATAAAAGTTGTAGATATTGAAGTCTTCTTACAAACCATCTAAGAGTGACCTCAATCCGGTATCTCTAGAGGAAGTTATGACAATTGTTCCGATTCATTTGACCCTTCATTTGGTTTTGTCTGACCTTTCGTCTGATCCAATTTTGACCCTCTAGATGACAGAATCCATCTTCAAGCTCTTCATGAAAGTTTTAGATCTTGAAGTCCTCTTTCGAACCATCTAATAATGACCTTGATTTGACATCTATAGAGAAAGTTATGCTAATTGTACCAAAACAAGTTCAATATGATTGAGGACAAAACCTTGTTTGATTATATCGGTTATAACTGTGTTATCTGACCTCCTAATGAGATGATTCTTTTTTCTAAATAAACTAGAGACATAGAGCTACACATGTTCAAAAGAAGTCAAATTGAAATTCCGATTTTAAGTTTTTCCAAAATTTGTACTAAAGTTGAAGAAATGGGTTTATTTTGATGTTTGACTAGTGTGATCGTGCCACCCCTGGGGGATGATGACTAACAAGGGTTTATGAAAATAGATGACTAACAAGGATTTATGAAAATAACCCTATAGGATAATATGATCAGTGTAATGACTCTGAATGTTGGGATTCAGAAGCGGGGTCCAAATATCAAAGCTTAGGTTTTTCCTAGGAATGCATAGTAGGATGAATTGTGTGCTATGTAATTAATTATGCATTGTGAATTGATTGGTTGTATTAAGTGACATGCATGTCATGCATGTAGGAATTAAGATTAAAATGAAATGTAAGCTAATCATTAGTGTTTACATTGAAGAAGTAAGATGCTACCTCGTAGAAGGACACAAGGAGTATTGCAAGGATCGATTGCACCTAACTCTCTACCAAAGGAGGAGAGTACCAATGAGTCTGTAGCCCCAGAGAATGTTGAGGCTTCTGTAGGGCCTAGTAGTGAGCCTAATCGATCATAGACACGAGAGTCTCCTCTTCCGCAGGAGCAAGTGCCTGCTCTATTAGATCCGAGGATGTTTTAGGTATTTGCTCAGGCTATAGGCCAGATGCAACAATCTTCTTCTCCGGCGCCAGCTAAGAAGAGGAAACAGCTTGATAAGCTCAGGAACTATGGGATAATAGATTTCTATAGGACAACAAATCTAGAAGAAGCCGAGACTTGGATGAGAAAGATCGAGAGGATACTAGATCAGATGGACTGTGAGGATGATGACAAGGTTGTGTATTCTGCTAGCCTACTTCAGGGAGATGCTCTGCATTAGTAAGAGAATGTGCTGAGGAGTCAGATGAGACCGCCAGTGCTCGCATGGAAGGATTTCTTAGCAATGTTTAAGAAGAAGAACCTATCTGAGGTATATGTTCAGCAGAAGCAGAGAGAGTTTCTGAGTCTTACCCAGAGGGAAATGACGGTGAGCGAATATGAGCGTCGATTTACACAATTAGCTCGATATGCAGCTGAGTTAATGATGAGCGAGGCGGCTAAATGTCGTAAGTTTGAATCATGGTTGCATCTAGCTATTAGAGAGAAAGTGGTGGTACAGAACTTTTGTGATTTTCAATAGCTAGTTGAAGTGGCACTAAGAGTGGAGAACATTGAGAATATAAAGAGAGCCGTAAACAAAAAGAGAAAGGGCAGAGAACAGTTCAAAAGGGGAGGTGGCACTTCTATGCCTGAGAGGAGTGCCAGGACCTTCCCTGTGTAGTATGAGGAGATGAGCAGTGGTGAAAGCAGGCCTAGACCTAAGAGGACTTCTACTGTTTCTCATCAAGCCTTAACGGAGGGAGGCAGTAGCAAGGAAGAAGGGGACAAGTCATCTGTCCTTAAGTGCGATCATTGTGACAAGTTCCATGGAGGGGAATGCTACAAGCTGACTGGAGCTTATTTCAAATGTGGAGAGAAGGGGCATATGGCTAGAGAGTGTATGCGGTATACAAGAAGAGAGGGAACACAGATGTAAGCTTCAAGGAGAACTGAGATAGTAGGGCACAAGACTGCTACGGAAGTGGGTAGCTCTGATGCAGCTACGAGGGTAAATCCTCCAGGAAGATCAAAGGGGCAAGCACCAGCTAGAGTGTTTGCAATGACACGGGAGAATGCAGAGACCGCTCCAAAAGTTATAACTGGTACGGTTAAATTATTTGATACTAATGTTGTTGTTTTAATTGATCCGGGCTCTACCTACTCTTTTGTTTCATCGGGTAGAACTGTGTATGGTAGGAATTTGAGCCTATTGGATGCTCCTTTGATAGTGAGTACTACAATTGGCCATTGTATCATTATTAGTCAAGTCTATAGAGATTGTGGAGTATGTTTTGGCGAGGAACTGTTAGTGGTGAACTTGATGCCATTGAAGATGGGGGCATTAGATGTTATTTTGGATATGGACTCCTTAGAGAAGTATAACGCCAACTTGGATTGCAAACGGAAGATAGTAGAGTTCGAAATGGGTGACAGTAAAAAGGTGGTGTTTATCGGGGACAGGAAGGCAAGTCCACTTAGAGTTGTTTCGGCTATGATGACAAAGAAAATGATGAGGAAAGGATGTGAGGCATTTTTGGCCTATGTGGTAGACGCGAGGGCTGATAAAGAAAAGTTAGAAGGTATACTCGTGGTCATGGAATTCCCGGATGTCTTTTCCGAGAAGTTACCAAGATTACCACCACCTAGGGAAATTGAATTTCCCATTGAGCTTCTTCCAAACACAGCGCCAATTTCAATTCCGCCTTATAGAATGGCTCCTGTAGAATTGAAGGAGCTTAAGGAGCAATTAGAAGGATTGTTAGAGAAATGGTACATTAAGCCAAGTTCTTCATCTTGGGGAGCTCCGATCATTTTTGTGAAGATGAAAGATGGATCGTTGAGGATGTGCGTGGATTATAGGAAGCTAAATCATGTCACTATCAAGAATAGATATCCGGTTCCATGCATACATGACTTATTTGATCAGTTGCTAGAGGAAAGAGTCTTCTCCACGATAGATTTGAGATCGGGTTATCACTAGTTGAATCCGATGTCTCAAAGACTGCTTTTAAAACACGGTATGGTCACTTTGAGTTCTTGGTCATGCCTTTTGGGTTAACAAATGCACTTGCAGCTTTCATGGATTTGATAAATAGAGTCTTCAAGCCTTTCTTATACTAATTTATCATAGTCTTTATTGATGACATATTGGTTTATTCCAAGAGTGACAAGGAGCATGAGGAACATTTGAGGCTTGCCTTGAAGACATTGAGGAAGGAATAGTTATATGCCAAATTTGATAAATGCAAATTCTGGTTAAGGGAAGTGGTGTTTATTGGACATGTGATTTCAGAGTAAGGGGTACACATGGATCCGAGGAAGATAGAAGTGGTTGCGAAATGGGAAGCACCTAAGAATGTAGCTGAAGTGAGAAGTTTCTTGGGATTAGCCGGGTATTACCATGATAGCAGATTCACTTTCCAAATTGACAAGGAAGAATTAGAAGCTTGTGTGGACAGATGAATGTCAGAAGAGCTTTAAGGAGCTTAAGTACCAATTGACGACTGCACCGATTTTGACTTTGCCTTCTGGTAATGAGAGATACATAGTATATACTGATGCCTCGAGGAAAGGATTAGGGTGTGTGTTGATGCAAGGGGATAAAGTGATTGCCTATGCTTCAAGGCAATTAAAGCTTTATGAGATGAATTATCCTACTGGTAGAACTGTGTATGATAGGGATTTGAGCCCATTGGATGCTCATTTGATAGTGAGTACTCCAATCGGCCAGTGTATTATTAATAGTCAAATTTATAGAGATTGTGAAGTATGTTTTGGCGAGGAACTGTTAGTGGTGAACTTGATGCCAATGAAGATGGGGGCATTAGATATTATTTGAGTATGGACACCTTAGAGAAGTATAATACCAACTTGGATTACAAAAGAAAGATAGTAGAGTTCGAAAAAGGTGACGGTAAAAAGGTGATGTTTATGGGGGACAGGAAGGCAAATCCACTTAGAGTTGTTTCTACCATGACAGCACAGAAAATGATGAGGAAAGGATGTGAGACATTTTTTTGGCCTATGTGGTAGACACGAGGGTTGATAGAGGAAAGTTAGAAAATATACCCATGGTTATGGAATTCCCGGATGTCTTTTCTGAGGAGTTACTAGGTTTACCACCACCTAGGAAAATAGAATTTCCCATTGAGCTTCTTCCAGGCACAATGCCAATTTTGATTCCACTTTATAGAATGGCTCCGGCGGAATTGAAGGAGCTTATGGAGCAATTAGAAGAATTGTTAGAGAAAGGGTATATTAAGCCAAGTTTTTCACCTTGGAGATCTCCGATCCTTTTTGTGAAGACGAAAGATGGATCGTTGAGGATGTGTGTGGATTATAGGAAGCTCAATCATGTCACTATCAAGAATAGATATCCGCTTCCACGCATAGATGACTTATTTGATCAGTTGCAAGGGATAAGAGTCTTCTTCAAGATAGATTTGAGATCGGGTTATCACCAGTTGAGGATAAAGTAGTCCGATGTCTCAAAGACTGTTTTTAAAACACGATATCCTCACTTTGAGTTCTTGGTCATGCTTTTTGGGTTGACGAATGCACCATCAGCTTTTATGGATTTGATGAATAGAGTCTTCAAGCCTTTCTTAGACTAATTTATCATAGTCTTTGTTGGTGACATATTGGTTTATTCCAAGAGTGACAAGGAGCATGAGGAACATTTGAGGCTTGCCTGAAGACATTGGGGAAGGAAGAGTTATATGCCAAATTTGATAAATGCAAATTCTGGTTAAGGGAAATGGTATTTATTGGACATGTGATTTCAGAGCAAGGGGTACATGTGGATCCGAGGAAGATAGAAGCGGTTGTGAAATAGGAAGCACCTAAGAATGTAACTGAAGTGAGAAGTTTCTTGGGATTAGCCGGGTATTACCATGATAGCAGCTCCACTTTCCAAATTGACAAGGAAGAATTAGAAGCTTGTGTGGATAGATGAATGTCAAAAGAGCTTTAAGGAGCTTAAGTACCAATTAACGATTGCACCGATTTTGACTTTACCTTCTGATAGTGAGGGATACATAGTATATAGTGATGCCTTGAGGAAGGGATTAGGGTGTGTGTTGATGCAAGGGGATAAAGTGATTGCCTATGCTTCAAGGCAATTAAAGCCTTGTGAGATGAATTATCCTACTGGTAGAACTGTGTATGGTAGCGATTTGAGCCCATTGGATGCTCATTTGATAGTGAGTACTCTAATCGGAGTATTATTATTAGTCAAGTCTATAAAGATTGTGAAGTATGTTTTGGCGAGGAACTGTTAGTGGTGAACTTGATGTCATTGAAGATGGGGGCATTAGATGTTATTTTGAGTATGGACACCTTAGAGAAGTATAATGCCAACTTGGATTACAAACAAAAGACAGTAGAGTTTGAAATAGGCGACGGTAAAAAGGTGATGTTTATAGGGGACATGAAGGTAAGTCCACTTAGATTGTTTCGGCCATGACAACACAGAAAATGATGAGGAAAGGATGTGAGGCATTTTTTTGGCCTATGTGGTAGACACGAGAGTTGATAAAGGAAAGTTAGAAGATATACCCATGGTCATGAAATTCCCGGATGTCTTTTCTGAGGAGTTACTAGGATTACCACCACCTAGGAAAATTGAATTTCCCATTGAGCTTCTTCCAGGCACAACGCCAATTTCGATTCCAATTTATAGAATGGCTCCGACGGAATTGAAGGAACTTAAGGAGCAATTAGAAGAATTGTTAGAGAAAGGGTACATTAACCTAAGTTCTTCAACTTGGAGAGCTCCGGTCCTTTTTGTGAAGACGAAAGATGGATCGTTGAGGATGTGTGTGGATTATAGGAAGCTCATTCATGTCACTATCAAGAATAGATATCCGCTTCCACGCATAGATGACTTATTTGATCAGTTGCAAGGGGCAAAAGTCTTTTTCAAGATAGATTTGAGATTGGTTTATCACCAGTTGAGGATAAAGGAGTCCGATGTCTCAAAGATTGCTTTTAAAATATGATATCGTCACTTTGAGTTCTTGATCATGCCTTTTGGGTTGACGAATGCACCTGCAGCTTTCATGGATTTGATGAATAGAGTCTTCAAGCCTTTCTTAAACCAATTTATCATAGTCATTATTGATGACATATTGGTTTATTGACAAGGAGCATGAGGAACATTTGAGGCTTGCCTTGAAGACATTGAGGAAGGAATAGTTATATGCCAAATTTGATAAATGCAAATTCTGGTCAAGGGAAGTGGTGTTTATTGGACATGTGATTTCAGAGTAAGGGGTACATATGGATCCGAGGAAGATAGAAGCGGTTGTGAAATGGGAAGCACCTAAGAATGTAGCTGAAGTGAGAAGTTTCTTAGGATTAGTCGGGTATTACAGAAGGTTTGTGGAGGGCTTTTCTATAATAGCAACTCCACTTTCCAAATTGACAAGAAAGAATCAGAAGTTTGCGTGTACAGTTGAATGTCAGAAGAAAGAATCAGAAGTTTGTGTGTACAGATGAATGTCAGAAGAGCTTTGAGGAGCTTAAGTACCAATTAATGATTGCACCGATTTTGATTTTGCCTTCTAGTAGTGAGGGATACATAGTATATAGTGATACCTCGAGGAAGGGATTAGGGTATGTGTTGATGCAAGGGGATAAAGTGATTGCTTATGCTTCAAGGCAGTTAAAGCCTTATGAGATGAATTATCCTACTGGTAGAACTGTGTATGGTAGGGATTTGAGCCCATTGGATGCTCATTTGATAGTGAATACTCTAATCGGCTAGTGTATTATTATTAGTCAAGTCTATAGAGATTGTGAAGTATGTTTTGGCGAGGAACTGTTAGTGGTGAGCTCGATGCCATTGAAGATGGGGGCATTAGATGTTATTTTGAGTATGGACACCTTAGAGCAGTATAATGCCAACTTGGATTGCAAACAAAAGATAGTAGATTTCGAAATGGGCAATGGTAGAAAAGTGGTGTTTATGGAGGACAGGAAGGCAAGTCCACTTAGAGTTGTTTCGGCCATCACAACACGGAAAATGATAAGGAAAAGATGTGAGGCATTTTTGGCCTATGTGGTAGACCCGAGGGTTGATAGAGGAAAGTTAAAAGATATACCTGTGGTCATGGAATTTTCGGATGTCTTTTCCGAGGAGTTATCAGGATTACCACCATCTAGGAAAATTGAATTTCCCATTAAGCTTCTTCCAGGCACAACACCAATTTCGATTCCGCCTTATAGGATGGCTCCAGTGGAATTGAAGGAGCTTAATGAGCAATTAGAAGAATTGTTAGAGAAAGGGTACCTTAAGCTGAGTTCTTCACCTTGGGGAGCTCTGGTCCTTTTTGTGAAGATGAAAGATGGATTGTTGAGGATGTGTGTGGATTATAGGAAGCTCATTTATGTCACTATCAAGAATAGATATCCGCTTCCAAGCATAGATGACTTATTTGATTAGTTGCAAAGGGCAAGAGTCTTCTCCAAGATAGATATGAGAACGGGTTATCACTAGTTGAGGATAAAGGAGTCCGATGTCTCAAAGATTGCTTTTAAAACACGGTATCATCACTTTGAGTTCTTAGTCATGCATTTTGGGTTGACGAATGCACCTGCAGCTTTCATGGATTTGATGAATAAAGTCTTCAAGCCTTTCTTAGACTAATTTATCATAGTCTTTATTGATGACATATTGGTTTATTCCAAGAGTGACAAGGAGCATGAGGAACATTTGAGGCTTGCCTTGAAGACATTGAGGAAAGAAGAATTATATGCCAAATTTGATAAATGTAAATTCTGGTTAAGGGAAGTGGTGTTTATTGGACACGTGATTTCAAAGCAAGGGGTACATGTGGATCTGAGGAAGATAGAAGCGGTTGTGAAATGAGAAGAACCTAGGAATGTAACTTAAGTGAGAAGTTACTTGGTATTAGCCGGGTATTACAGAAGGTTTGTGGAGGGCTTTCCCATGATAGCAGCTCCACTTTCCAAATTGACAAGGAAGAATCAGAAGTTTGTGTGGACAGATGAATGTCAAAAGAGCTTTGAGGAGCTTAAATACCAATTGACGACTACACCGATTTTGACTTTGTCTTCTGGTAGTGAGGGATACATAGTATATGGTGATGCCTCGGGGTAGGGATTAGGGTGTAACATCCCGTCCCCATATTAAGATTTAAGGTCCAAAATTTCAGTACAGGAGAGCTCAAAGAGAGATGAAGGAAATGCATTTTCTTGCTCATGCATCATGTTAGCATATATGCACATCAATACTGAATGTTTGCACATAAAAAGTGGTACATGCATTTATTGACAACTTCTGGGTTTGATTGTGTTAAATGTGATTTTTGTTGAAAATGAGAAGTAGAGGGAGTAGAAAGAGTGATCTTGGTATGAGTTGTGATAAGAAAAGATTTAGAAACAAATTGGTAGTGATCTGGAAAATGTTCATTAAGTGTGCTTCGGAGTGTTAGTCATAACGTTTTCTCTGGTTGTCTAAACGCGATAATTCTTGATTTGGATTAAACTAGAGATATATGGCTACATTTCATATGAAGACATCGAATTTCAATTCTGTCTCTAAGAGTCTCAAAATTTCATGAAATTAAGAATTGGATGCAGTACGTTGGTGTATGAATGGAAATTTCGTCTTCGGACTTTAGAGGCAAATTTGGGATTGATATAAATAGATTTTAGCCAAAGTGCCTTCTGGAAAGTTGTAGATCTTTCTTTTATCTTTCCAACGATATATTATATGAAAAATTTGGACATTGGAGTCAAAAGTTATGATTCTTATAAGTAGATATGTTCTGGACGCAAAAGTGAGACGCAAAAGTAGGCGATAGAAATGAGACGAAAGAAAGTAGACGATAGAAATGAGACGGAAGAAAGTAGACGACAAAAATGAGACGGAAGAAAGTAGACGATAGAAATGAGACGAAAAAAAGTAGACGATAAAAATGAGACGAAAGAAAGTAGACGATAGAAATGAGACGGAAAAAGAAGTAGACGATAGAAATGAGACGGTGGAAAGTGAGACGATAGAAGTGAAACGATGGAAAGTGAGACAATGGAAAGTGAGACGATGTAAAAATGAGACGATACAGAAGTTAGACGATAGAATTAGCCTTTGAGGTCTTCATGAAAGTTGTAGATCTAGAAGTCCTCTTTCCAATAGTCTAAAAACAAAGCCAATCCGACATCTGTAGTGAGAGTTATGACATTTGCGCCAATACATGTACAATGTGAGTAAAAATATGAACATGTTGGATTCTTTTGGCCATAACTTCTTCTCTAGACATCCAAATGACTTGATTCTTGAATCATTGGTTTTGTAAGATATTGCTCTATCTCTATACCAAGAATCATATTCATCTGAAGTGTATGGAGAAAGATTGAGTGAAAAGGGTGAGATGGGTATAGTGAGTATGCTCCTAAAGGATATGAACTGGTGTTATCCCACTAAATATACTTCAGTATTTTGATGATTTCGGGATCAGTAGAACTCCAAATGAGATGATTT
>JAOTAX010036433.1:0-11140 GCA_025629825.1 Erythroxylum guanchezii
TTTCTTCTTTCTTACAGAAAGATATTTGCGAGCTTTGTTATAGAGAATAATAGCTCTAGAGTTTAGCACAATGAATATAGTGTTTCTCAAAGCCACTAGCTTTATTAAAATCTCTAAAAATATCTGAAATCTCTAACTTTTTAAGTCTTCGACTCTGACCCATATTTATAGCCTTCGTCTTCAACTTCTTCTTGATAACTGCTTCTTTCTTCTTATTTCTTGATCTTTGAATAAAGTTATTCAGTTGAGTTCTATAGCTAACTCAAACTGATTATCCATCCGACGTGGTATCGGGTCTTCGTATCGCTTTCGACTTAGTTTCTGCTTCCCCTTCGTCTCATTTTCTTCCATCTTAGTTTGCTTCCGCTTTGTCTCATTTTCTTTAGTCTTAGTTTCTGCTTCTGCTTCGTCTCATTTTCTTTCAACTTAGTTTCTGCTTCCGCTTTGTCTCATTTTCTTTCGACTTAGTTTCTGCTTCCGTTTCGTCTCATTTTCTTTCGTCTTAGTTTCTACTTCCACTTCGTCTCATTTTCTTTCGTCTTAGTTTATGCTTCCGCTTCATCTTAGTTTTGCTTCCGCTTCGTCTTATTTTCTTTCATCTTAGTTTCTGCTTCCACTTCGTCTCATTTTCTTTCGTCTTAGTTTCTACTTTGGCTTCATCTCATTTTCCTTCGTCTTAGTTTCTGCTTCCGCTTCATCTTAGTTTTGCTTCCGCTTTGTCTTATTTTTCTCTCCGCTTCGTCTCATTTACTTCCGTCTTAGTTTGCTTCCGCTTCATCTCATTTTCTTTCATCTTAGTTTCTACTTCCACTTCATCTCATTTTCTTTCGTCTTAGTTTCTGCTTCCGCTTCCGCTTCGTCTCATTTTCTTTCGACTTAGTTTCTGCTTCCGCTTTGTCTTAGTTTCTGCTTCCACTTCATCTCATTTCTTTCGTCTTAGTTTCTGCTTCCGCTTTGTCTCATTTTCTTTCATCTTAGTTTCTGCTTCTGTTTTGTCTTAGTTTTGCTTTCACTTCGTCTTATTTTCTTTCATCTTAGTTTCTGCTTTTGCTTCGTCTCATTTTCTTTCGTCTTAGTTTCTGCTTCCGGTTCGTCTCATTTTCTTTCGTCTTAGTTTCTGCTTCCGCTTCGTCTTAGTTTTGCTTCCGCTTCGTCTTATTTTTCTCTCCGCATCATCTCATTTTCTTCTCCGCTTCTGTCTCGCTTTCTAGTTTTATTATTTTTTGATTTTCATCAAAATTATTAATCGTGAAGTCATTTTGACTTAACAGGTATAGGGTGAGTGTGATTTTTATAAATGAGAGGGAATAAAGGACAAGTTTCACTATAAGAAAATTAGTAATTAACGATGGAAAATTACTGACAGAAACGAAACTGTAGCAAATTATTGAAGAAATATCATGTTATGTCAGTAACATTATCGAGAAAAATTCCATTTTGTGACGGACAAAATATCTGTTGGAAAATATGGAGGGAAATTATCTCGACAAATTTTCAATGGAATATATCGACGAATGGAAAATTCCTATCGATAAAATAGGCGGGAATGCTTGGCAACAAAAATAAGCATCGGGGTTTACTGATGGAAATATATTTTGTTGATAAGTTTGAAAGATAAACGTCATTGTTTTCTTCAGCTTCAATGTTTTTAATAAAATAAAAACAACGTCATTTTTGTTTAACCTAAAAGCTACCGAAAGCCCCCTTCCCCTCCTTTATTGCATTTGCCTTTTCTCCCTTCTCTTTTTCTTCGTCGCCTTTCCATCCTCCTCTCTGTCCCTATCGAAGCCCCACCATCCTTATCATCCCACTGTTTTGTCGTCCCACTATCCTCGTCTCTGTCGCTATCAAAGCCGCCCTCCTTCGTCTAGTTATCCCTCCTCCTCTATCACATTTGCTCCAGGGCCTGAAAAGATGTAGTATCTACTTCAGAGACAGTGACAACTAAGTATGGTCTATAGCTCTTCTTACAACACTTTGGTTTTGTTGTGTTATAAACGAATCTTTATTGTGATTTATAGTACCTATGAAACCAATAGACCGAATATTAATATAACTTGCTTGAATGTAAGGAGCGATATTTCATTTTCTAGTTTTTCTTTTTTTTCCTGAGGGTGTCATAATTTTCTTGATTTTGAGAAAAAAAAGATAATTGTTTGATGGTTTTTTTTTATAACATCATCCCACCACCTAAGATGCTTAAATTTGTATTTGATATTATGAGATAATGTTGATGATCTTGTAATCTTTTACACTTCAAAATTCATTAGGGAACTCTTTTACTTTGAAATTTAGTACAATTACTCCATTGTGATTGCTTTAGAGCAGTTCAAATGTTAAAAAAAAAACATATACTAAATTTCACAAAAGATTAAGCATTTTTGATAATGAATTAATATGTGATATTTTTGCGTAACTAAAAAATGAATATGTAATAAATGGAATTCAAAAATAACATAGAAGTTAATCTACTTAGGATCATATAACGAACATTTGTGTGAACTAAAAAAAATAGCGTTTCAAAATTATTCTAAAAGTGTACTTTGATTATAATGTGATGATATTTGTTGCATATAGTTATGGTATTTTTTCTATATGTTGTGATGGTATTATTTATACTTAGTTGTGCTATTGACATATTAAAGTACAGATAGTAATTATTTGTATAGTGCGATGGTACTTTTATATAGAGTTATGATATAATTTGTGTGGTCATAGTATTCTCTTGATATTATGCTGATACTATTTATACTTAATTATGGTATAAACAGATTAAAGTAAAGTTGATACTTATTTGTATAATGTAATGATATCTTTTATATGGAATTATTGTATAGTTTGTACAGTGTCATGTTATTCTTTATATGTTATGATGATATTCTTAGTACTCTATTATGTTATTAACACATTACAGTAATAATGATACTCATTTGTATAGTGTGACGATATTTTTATATATAATCATGGTGTAGAATGTATAGAGTCAACGTGTCTTTATATGTTGTTATTATGTTCTTTATACCTAGTTATAGTATTAAAAATTAAAGACAGTACTCATTTATATATTATGATGATATTTCTTACACAGATTTGTAGTATAATTTCTATAGAGTAATAGTATTCTTTATAAGTTATGATGGTATTCTTTATACTCAATTGTGGTATTAACATATTAAAGTAAATGTGGTACTTATTTATATAGTGCAATGGTGTTTTTTATATAGACTTCTGGTACAGTTTGTATAAATTCATGATATTATTTATATATTACTATGGTATTGGTTGCACTTAATTGTGGTATTGACATATTAAAGTAAAGATGATACTTATTTGAATGGAATGATGATATTTTTACATTTAATTATGGTATACTTTGTATAGAGGGTATTCTTTATAAGTTATAATGGTACTATTCGTATGTATTAATAATATTATTTTTATTCACTCATATATAATGATAAATTCACTAGTATAACCATATTTTAGATTAAACAATTATTACATAAATTAAATGTAACATCCCACTACCATAGAGTATACTGGAATACCTTGTGGACATTCCAGGACATAACCTATAATAGTGGCATGTTAGAGCAAATCACATTACTAACTTAAGCACGACATCGTCATAAATACATAAATGTAACCATATTTTTAAAACTGAATCCTCATTCATTTCATAGAAACCGTAGATATTCATTGCAGCTTTTTAGTAACTTCCAAATATGCACAATAATTTAAACCTAATACAAAACATGCTATATGAAAGAGGAATTAATCAAAAAGTCTAACTAAATTCGTTAATCTCAGCTGACCAACCTTTAACCCATTTATTCATAAAAGTACAAGAATTATTCTTCTTGTAGAGTCTCTCTGTTGCTAATATCCTCTCTTGTTTCTGAAATATCAACATTGCAATTTTGATGAGTTTGTGAACTCAGTGATGTAACCATCCTCGATGGTTCACTCAATTCACACAACATATTAAGACATTTAAACACGTAATCCACATCTTTTCATTTAGCATAAAGTGTCACATATCCCATTCTCATCTAATACATGTCCACAATATATATTTTAGTCAGTAAAATGCATTTATAAAGTGTATATCCAAATGCTTGTGAGACTCATTTTCAATTTTTACGTTGTTGTGACTGAGTACCTAAATTGTCCTATATCCATTGTGGATACTGGGATCATTGATACTATTCCTTACCCATTGCGGATACAGGGCTCATTGTACATATTGAGCCTTTGGCTCATAACCATATTCTAAGCTTTAAGCTCATTATCGATGGCTACTAAAGTCACAACTATCATTATCTAATCATGCATTTGTGTATGAAATGCATCACATTCATATTCAATCAATAATTGTTTCAAACAATCATAATCGCAATCTCATTCCCATTTATCATCGGATCTTAGCTCGTTATTCAAAAATCATATTGGGAAACACTTATTTTTCCAAATTCACCTACAAAGAGCACTTCAATTATCCCATTCATGAATCAAAAATCTTAGACCTTCATTGTACAGAATCAGTACAATCAATTCCACATTCAGAACATAATTCAAAACAAACACATAATGAAGGGAGGCCGTCTAGGTTACTCACAAATTGATCTAGAAAGCTATTGCCTAGAAGATTAGGCAATGTCTGGATGATGACGCTCTAAATGCTCCTCTATATCATGCAAAACACATTCACATATATCACAATTTTGCACAATTTCATCAGTATTCATTTATGCACATCTATGTATATTAAATATGTACAATGCATGTTCAATGACAATCTCAGGTATCTTATTATTATTCTTGTCACAATATCATTCATATACCAACACTTACATAAGTTAATTTGTACTAAAGGTTTAGACCACAATAAAACAATTTGAAACTAATTTCATAACCTAATTGATCATTCCAGATTTATTTTAAAAACACACTTTTGGGTCCACTTTGTATGACCATTCTGATAAGGAAAATGGAGTAATTTGGTAACATTTCCTTCTAGAACATTTTTCTCTTATGTCTTAAGTTTCTAATGACACCAAGATCATACAATTTGATTCAGTATTCCGAAAGAGATACTCAATTTACTTTGAACTGTTCTTAAACTACAATAGTTCTCAGTACTCAACTTCAAACTAGATTCTGGAATTCTTAGAGACAGAATTTAAATTCTATTTCTTCAGAAAATTTGTATCCATATGTCTCTAGTTTAATCGAAGTCCAAATTATTCCATTTGGAAATCCACATATTAAGATATGACTAAAATACTGCTAACTGTTCAGAGAAATCTCTTCATCATTTTCATCCTAAATTCATCAATAAATCTTTTTCGAATGGGTTCAGATGGCCCTAAATTTTTGTGGAGAGAAATAACAATGTGTTATGAGTTTGATGGTTCAAAAATCAAGTCATTTGGAGGTTGGGAGAAGAAGTTATAGCTAAAAGAATGAAGGATGCTCGCAACTGTCGCGCATGGACAGGATCGCGCACTGCGAGATGCTTCCTCATTGTCACAATCGTGCTTTCCTAATCGATAGCACAATGTCACGATCATGTTTGTGCATGATCATGCACTCGTAGGATGCACCACTTTGCATGATCGTGCTTTTCCAGATCCCCTTCCAATGTCACGATTGTGCAGCAAAGCACGATCATGCACTCCATTTTTCTAGATTTACTGTAGAAGTTTTCTCTTCTTCTTCCTCTCTTCTACTTAATCCATCAACACTAACTTATACTCTCACTATTACCTCCGCATTTCTACTCCCATTTCAATATAACTTACTCCCAAACAACTCAAAATTTAAGAGTAAAACAAAAACATCAAAAATAGAAATCATATATGAACATTCATCAAGTCTTGCATTTGTTTTTATCTGCTGAATTTTTGCATAATTAGCTTCAATCCAAAAACAAACAAAACCTATTTCCATTTGAACTCCAATCATTAACAAACCTATCCAAACTTCCAGATTGAAAACAAAAATTAAAAATAGAACTTATTCACGCATAATCATCATAATTTCATTTTTTCATTTTTTTTCTTTTTTTTTCATTTTTCTGCATTTTCCATTTTACCCCAATTTTCACATTCCTTTTCTTCACACTTTCTGCACATTTCCTAACTCACAAATTTTCATTTTACTCATTCATCACTTAGTATCACCGATATTGTTTCTTCCTACACTACACATGCATGAATCCATTTCCAAACACTCAAACATCATCAAACAAAATCATTTAAGATACCCATAACACTTTCGACGGATGGAGAAAAACGAAAATAAAGAGAAACCAAACAATATATGGACCAAAGTGCTTACTTGCAAGGTGTAAGAATCAAAAGCCAAATACACAACCATAAACGATCAATTGTTTCGGTATGGGATAATAAAAAGAGGGAGCTTGGTGATTTCGGTGAAGAACAACAATTCGGTGAAGAAAACCAGATGAGCTACAGTAAATTTCTTTTTATCATAAACATAACCACGTGTATTAATAAAACCTCTCCACATGTCACCATTGCATGCATGCCATTTGTCATATATATATTCTACCACATGTCAAACATCCATTGGTCTCTTATGTCAACATTTTTTCCAATCCAAAATACCCCAAATTTTCAAAATATCTTAAATATCACCGAAAATTGCTAAATAAATTTAATACACTCCAATTTAATTTTCAAGACCAATAAAATCCACAATTCACATTTATAAACCATTATACTCGAAAAATGTCAACGAAGGGATGTACAATCATTTTAATTTGCAAAACTCAATATTCACGTGTATATGTATGCCGATAAGCATGAAATGCACGTTTTAATTTCTCAACAATTTCTCATATACACTATTCTAGCCTTAACGTGGGTAACGAGATGTTACGTCAAAAGTTACCATTTCCACTAAGTTGCCTATTTTAGTTTAAACTATTTGATGAATTGTCTTTTTTCTCTAGTATATATTAACTCACTGCCTCTTCCATTTGTTCTTTTTTTATATAGATGTGACAAGTCTATCCATTTTAGTGTTTAATTTAAGTTTTCTCTTACATTTTAGCTTTCTTATCCCTCCCACTCTCAAATACCCAACATTTTTGCATTCACTTATCATAATATCTTTTATCAAGTACCAAATACCTAACTATTTTCCATTTAAATACCTACTATTTCACAATTAATATTTGTGTTATCCCAATAGTTGACTATGATGGGCAAGTGAAATTCGAAGAGAAAAAACTTGAGATGGAGTGAAAAATGTATTTGTTGGGTATATTCTTAATAAAACTAAGATTATGATAAGAAATACAAAAAATATGCTTACCATTCTTTCTCTATTTTATGTCATTCCATTACTTTTGGTTCTTACTTAACTTTAGATAAGCTTTTTATGATGATAGGTCAACCAAAGAAAAAGTAAAAAAAAATGTGTTTTGTAGGGCTTTTATTTTACTTTACATAATCTAGCATATAAATTTATTATTTACCTTTTATCTTTTATCTTTATTATAGGTGCATAATTGCTTTCTTTGTTTCATGATTTTACACCTTCCTATTTATATGTCTAACCTCTTTTTTTAATGTAGGAAGTTGAAGTGTTTCCTAACTCGTAATGATGTTAAGATAATAACAATTATACCTTAGGTGAGATACTCTAATGATTTTCATTTCTCTATTTTTAAGTTAATACTATTTAACTACTTAATGAGTGCTTCAATCTTATCTTGTTTCTTTATTCTCATATATATATGGTTTTGGACAAGTTTGGAACATGATCTTTATATGTATTTAGACTGATTGGTTAGGGCATCATATGTTATAAATTATGTTACTTAGAATCCATATGATCAACATGCCATTATAAAAACAAACTCTTCTTGAAGTTTTTATCAAATGGTTATATATCCCTAGTGCTTTTACATGTATGAGTGAAATTTCTAGTTGTTGATAAGCCATTGTGATTAGTTCAAGTCTTCATTTAAATGCTTATATATGAATGACGGTCTGAGTATTGTGTGTTATTTGAGTTTGTGTGTTATAAATGACACATATGTTCATCAAAATGCCTAATGTACACCAAAATGTGATCAAAATATGAAACAACAAACTTCTAGTGAATGCATGCGAAATATGATTAATTAATCTTATAAAAGTGCTTGGTGTATTTGTGATTTCAAATGACATTACTAACCATTCATAAAGTAGTTTTTTTAAAAAAATTTTGAATGTAGTTTAACACTCACCCCCTTCCCTCATCCTAATTTGATAGTATCTAGAATTTAAATCAATTTTCATAAAGATATTAGACCTATAAAACTCATCTAACATATTATCTAACCTAAGAATGGGATGGTGATCCTTTAATGTTGTATTGATTTTAAAACTACAATTAATGCATATTTTCTATTATCCATCTTTCTTATAGAGAAAAGGTACGATTGATAAGCTACTCCCATACTATTTTATTTTGCATAAAAACTCACTTTTCTTTTTTCTTTTCTCTATTTTTTTCTGTTTTTAATTTATTTTCTGAGCTTTTAACCTTACTAACATTTTCCAAATATGTTATCTGTTAGTAAATTGATAAGAGGATCTCATTATTTTTCTAATTATAATCAAACTTTTGCTAGATATAGAACCTAAAAACTTGGAATATAATTGGTTTGGATAGAATAATGTAAGGCTTATATCACTTGAATACATGTCCAACCAATCTAACTTCATCATCACCCATCACTTAACCATCAAAACTGAATCTAAAACATCCCTTGCTTTCTTTGATTTAATGAAATAATATTAAATAAGTCTAATTTATGAAATTATAGAATGGAATTGTCTTAATTCCTAGATTGAAACTAATACATTGTTCTATCCACTGATGCATTGAAATTGATGTAATCTTGTTACATAGATGTAAACTAAATACTGAAGAAAAATGTGGACAAATCCTTATCTTTATCATCTATTAATTTCTTGCATATTTTTTCATATTGCAACATATATTGGCAATGATTTGGATATTGCCATTGATGCGTTCAAGACTAGATTGGTAATTGTATTTTGTTTATTTATATTAGCATTGACACATGAAGTAATAGTTTAGATAATGAATTGGAGTTGAATATCTTTTTCTTCATTTTTTCTAATACTCTCATTTAGAATAAGCATTGGTGGTGTTATTGCATTTCAATAGAAGCAAGGGAGATTATGATAGTCGACTTTAATCATAAGGAAAATGGTATAATGAAGAACTTGTTTGGAGCACTAATGACGCATGCTATTTGAATTGTATGTCGTAATATAAATTCCATTACATTATGCCTAACATATCAAAATATTGGTTAGAGATTATAAGCATATGTCTTATGGCAAGTTTTGGTTTATTTTAGTTTGAAATACAATGATAAAGTTTTGTGATCCATTTATTCTATTGATTTTAGGCATAATAAACCCCTAGGATAGTATATAGGCTGCAAACTAGTGACGCAGCTCCCATGACTCTTACTGATGAAAAATTCCATGAGCCTAGGAGTCACAATGAGAACTTGCTTTCTCAATTAATATGGTGTAATAATGCCACATACCTTAATGTCTCTTGTAATTTGAACTTAGTGTATGAACTTGAATCAAAAAATTAAAAAAGTAGTAAGGTTTATAGGTACAAAAAATTTACAATGATTTGAGGCATAATAAACCCCTAGGATGGTATATAGGGTGGAAACCCATGATGCAACTCCCATGAAGCTTATCAGTGAAAAATTTATGAGCCTAGGAGTCACAACAAGAACTTGCTTTCTCGATTCATATGGTGTAACAATGCCACATACCTTAGTGTTTTTTTTCTTAATTTGAACTTAGTGTATGAACTTAAATAAAAAAATTAAAGAAGTAGTAAGTTGTACGGTTACAGAAAATTCACAATGATTTGAGGCCTAATAAACCCCTAGGATGGTATATAGGTTGGAAACCCACAATGCAGCTCCTATAAGGCTTATCGGTGAAAAATTTCACCAGCCTAGCACGGCGAGAACTTGCTTTCTCGATTAATATGGTGTAATAATGCCACGTACCTTAGTGTCTCTTTTAATTTGAACTTAGTATATGAACTTGAATCAAAAAATTAAAGAAGTAGTAAGTTGTATAGTTACAACAAATTCATAATGATTTGAGGCATAATAAACCCCTAGGATGGTATATAAGTTGAAAACGCATGATACAACTCCTATGAGGCTTATCGGTGAAAAATTTCACAAGCTTAGGAGTCACAATGAGAACTTACTTTCTCGATTTATATGGTGTAATAATGCCACGTACCTTAGTATCTCTTTCAATTCAAACTTAGTGTACGAACTTGAATCAAAAATGAAAGAAATAATAAGTTGTGTAGTTACAAAAAATTCACCATGATTTGAGGTATAATAAACCCCTAGGATGGTATATAGGTTAGAAACTCGTGATGCAACTCCCATGAGGCTTATCGGTGAAAATTTTCACGAGCCTAAGATGTTGGATCCTGTTTTCGAAACCCAACTCTTGCTCTGATCATAAACACTGAACTTGTTCCAATGAAGTTTCCTTAATCACCATCCATTTCTCTTCTTGCTCTGATACCACTCATATTGGATCCCGCTTTTTTCTGGAACCCAACTCTTGCGAAAACATGAAACGTGAGCGTATCACCCTATAGGGTTGTTTCAATTAACCCTTAATAGCCAACATCGATTCATCTTAATTCTCGTAACATCCCCAAAAATTTCCTCATAATTTGTTTAATGGCGTGCCCACACAAATCAATCACCATAATTAGACTTTTTTTTAAAAAACATAACAGATTTTGGGAAACTTCCAATTGGAGTTCGCCCAACTCTCAGCCTCAATTCATTTTACTCCTCATATTCAACAACATCTTATGATTCTTAAGATTCCTATCTTTCTTTTTCCATAGTACCTCACTTATATATATATAACAATAGCTCATGCTCATGATTCATCATCTCAAGTTCATAACTTCAAACATAAGTAATTTCAACTTAACATCCTCCATACCCAATTCACATTGCAAATCCATACACAAATCCATATTTCATTAACATCATAAGATAAATGTTTACAAATCTTTA
>JAOTAX010036463.1:0-11139 GCA_025629825.1 Erythroxylum guanchezii
CTTAACCAATTCTATATATTTTATTATTATCAAAACATAAGTAGGATTAATTTGTCAACCACCATTGGTCCAACACAATAGATCCTTGCAATACTCCTTGTGTCCTTCTACGAGGTGGCATCTTACTCCTTCAATGTAAACATTAACAATTAGCTTACATTTCATTTTAAAATCTTAATCCCTATATGTATGCATGACATGCATGTCACTTAATGCAATTCAATCAATTCACAATGCAACAAGTAATCACATAGTATAACAATTCATCCTACTATGCATTCTAAGACTAGAAAAAGCCTAAGCTCTGATACCAAACAATGCTAGACCCTACTTTGGGAGCCTAACATTCGGAGTCATAAGACGTGAGCAAACTCATTTCTTTAACTCATACTCTTACTTTGATTCAATAAATCTTTTTCAAATCAATACCAAAAGCTATAAATTCTTATGTAGAGATAGAGGAATGTGTTAGGAAACTATTGCTTCAAAAATCAAGTCATTTGGAGGTCGGACGGAGAAGTTATGGCAAAAAGAATCAAACATGATTTTGCCCTCAATCACATTGTACCTGTTTTGGGAAAATTGGCATCACTTTCACTAGAGATATCGTATTAAGGTTTTCTTAGAACGGTTTCGAGGAGAACTTGGAGATCTACAACCTTTGTGAAGACCTTGAAGAGAGATTTTGCCATATAAAAGTCAAAATCTTGAATTTCCAAAAGTGTAGATGGATCTGACGAAGTGATTCAGTCTAAGATGAATCAGACGAAAGAATTCAGTCTAAGACGAATCAGACGAAGGGATTCAGTCTCAGACGAAGGGACTCAGACTCAGATGAAGGGATTCAATTTCGGATGAATCAGATGAAGGGACTCAATCTCAGACGAAGAGACTCAGTCTAAGATAAATCAGAAGAAGGGACTCAGTCTAAGATGAATCAGATGAAGGGATTTCTACGGGGTCTTCCTCACATCACCAAAAGTTCTAAATCACTTCATTTCCTATAGTTGTTCCGTATATACATCCTCTGCGACATCCTAACTTGTAATTTTCATAACTCTCGACTCCGATATCTAAAAATTGCATACTTTATACCATTGGAAAGCTAAAATGATAATGTACAACTTTCTAGAAGACAACTTTGTCTAATTCAGCCTGGATTATTTCAGATTTTCCTTGAAAGTCAAAACACAATTTCTACATCTATGAAAAGATTGAAAATGCAATGTAAAGGCTTAGAAAGTCACATGCAAAAAGCAATCATATTTCATTACAAATCCAAACACAATTTGAGCCTAGCTTTAATTACATATCAACATACACATCAATAGCTTAAGACAAATACAAATGGATGCTCAATGTTTGATATGCTTATAAAGCTATCCAAAAGTCACTAACTTAGTTACAAAAGTCTCTAATTATCTTGGAGTTTTCGATGCCTTGTAAGGATTGCTAATCTTCTCGTTCTGCACCTGAGGAGTGGAAAAATGTTGGGTTGAGCTACAACGCTTAGTGGCCAATATATTTATAGCTATCGGCAATTTACCACAAATTCAAGCATATGTATACATATATATCTAGCAATTCAATCATTCACCAATTTAGCCCAAAAACTCATAATTAAGTAGTTAATAAATAACACATAACATAGACTTTAGCCATTAAGCAAATCACTCAATGCATCATACTTGACAATTTAAAGATGCAATGCACAAACAAATGGATGGAGGGGTCTTATGGGTACGAAATGGAGAAATCGAAGTTTACACCATGAGCAAAATGAGTCCATTTTTGGAGCTCATATGCCACAAGCGGGCAGCTGGGAGAAGGCTCTTGTCTATGTGCACGTGAAAAACGCAATGGTTCCTCTCTCGCCTAAACAAAAACACATATTCATTTTATCATATGCTCATACTTTCATGCTTTTTCCTTCTTTTCATTTAATTCAAAATGTTACAACCTCTTTCAAGGTATAACATAATCACAATGTATCATGCATTTCCAATCAAGTCACAACAATTGAATTTCAAGCAATCAACATACACATACATAGGTAAGAATTTGCCTAATCACACAATAAATATAAATAAATTACCCACCTAATTTGCTTGCCAAAATCTAACTCAAGGTTGTCTTCCCTCTTGCTTTTGGGTAGGATTATATTGGTTTCCTAAAACAACTAAGGTTCCAATCAAAAAAATATTCTAATAAAATTCATAAACTTTAATAATCACAAAAATGCAATCAATAAAAATTAAGCTTAAACCTAACCTACCCATAGTTCATCTAAGCTAGTAAAACCAAACCCTAATTCCAAAACCCACAAAAATCAAAATGGGTCTCATCTTCTTTCAACACAACCCATTCTCTACTTCTTTCTCTACCTAAGCAAGAAAGAAAGATGAACTGACCTTAGAAATGCTTGATTCTTTCTCTTTCCACGTTTTCTTTCTTCTTCCCTAGCTTCTCTCACGACTCTCTTCTCTTCTTTCTTTCTTCTCTACGTTTTCCTCCTCTCTTCTTTTCTTCTCACGATTTCTTCTTCTCTTCTTTCTTATTCAAGACACATTCTATCATTTTCTTCCAAAAATACTCCTGTTCTTTGGTTGTCCTTCCAATTTTACCCTTCTTTCATTTGATCTTCTAACTCCTTTAATCCATTAGTCACCATACTATACTCTAATTTAATTCTAATCTTTTGATCCAAAATTCGAATTTCTACTCATGTCCACTAATTAATAACTCAATTCTAAGAAATTAAAAATAAAAATAACACAAATAAATAAATCATAAATAAATAATTAAACAAATAATAAAAATTTAGAAAAGAAATAAAATTTCGGGGTCCAACACAAAATTGATCATTATATTGGGTATCTCAATCGTTAACTATGATTTTTTTTGCTCTAAAGTGCTTCCCATACTTTAATAAAATAACTCTACTGCAATATTGGAGGAACATAAAGATGATGTAAGTACAAATATAATATACTTAAAAAATCAAGCAACCACCACCATAATGGAAGTTATGTTATCAACTTTAAAAAATTTGTTGAGACCAATATCCATAACCTTTTAGGAAGGGGAAAAGCTCGCAATTTTCTTACTTTTTTTCCATAAAATAAATAAAACAAGTTTGACATATACTTTATACCATCTTCAATCTTTAAATAATAATATGAATGCGAAATAAGTGTCCAACCCATTATAAGTTATGCATCTCCTCTAAAAGTTGCCTCTGCTAGATACTAAAACTAGACATATACAGTTAGCTACTTTCTTTTTGATCAACGACCGATCATCATTAAACCAAAATCTTTGTGGAACATCATCTTTCACTTATTAAACTATCTTACTATAGGTGTCATATAAAGGCATCATTGCTATGATTTTCCCCAACAAATCTAACTATACTTGAGTGACAATATTCAAAGTTACAAAGACTTCCTTTCTACTCAATTCATCAGCCACTTTGTTGTGTCTTTCTGCCTTAAACTCACACAAAAAGTCATATTCAACAAGAAACTCTTATCACCAGGCTTACTTTATAGACAAATTCTTTTGGATCCTAAAAAAAGTGTTACCAATATTATTTATGCAGACCACAAACTTAAATCTTAATAGGTAAACTCATCAAGCATCAAGATAATCTACTGCTACCAACATCTCCATTTATCGTTGCTTAACATTTTTTAGTTTTGACTTTTTAAGGTTATATTCACCTTTTTGCACCAAGACATTGCCAATCACTTTGTAAAAAGTATCAATTTTCACTTTAAATTGAAGATTGAAATTTGCCAATCTTGGGATATGTTTAATTGAAATGGCTATCTTCAATTTTTCAAAAGCCTTTTGGCATGACTCTGACTACTACCCCACTTGCTTCTCTTTTAATAAGTAGGACAAGCATGTTTCTTTAAGTATCCCACAATAAATTAACAATATTCATTTCTGAAACCTATAAAGCTAAAAGTTCCCACATTATTATACAAACCTTCCAATCAATAATAGCCTATATCTTTGTTTTAGATCCATTCACAGCTAGTCCTTACTCAAATAGTTTCCCAAAATATTAATCTTTGGTTTAGCAAACTCACAGTTTTCTATCTTCATGAAGAGCTTATATTTTTTTGCAACTTTTGAAACACTTGTCTTAAGCGTTATACATAACTTATTATATTAGTGTTATACACCACAATATCATATAAGTATACCATAACAAATTATTAAGGAAGTTATACACCATATCATTCATTAATTTTTAGAAAATAATGGCAGGATTTGTTAAATTAAACAACATGAATAAGAACTTATAGGAACCATAGTCATATATGTTATTTTCTGTTCATCTCCTTTGGTAATCCACACTTGTAAATACGTACTTCTTAAGTCTAAAGTTGTGAACATTGTAACTCTTAATAATTTGTTTATTAATACTTAAATTAAGGTTACAAGATATTTGTTCTTGATTATTGCCTTGTTTAAGGTTTGATAGTTCCCACAAGTGTAGAACTTTATCTTGCTTAAAAAAAAGAATAAAAGAATCATAATGGTTTTGAAAGGTTAGACGAACCCCATCTCCAATAATTCACCAAGTTGTTTCCTCAACTCCACTAACTCTAATGGAGACATTTGATAATGAACATGAGAAGGAGGAATTACACATGGAATGATTTGAAATTGTGATTGATTTTTCAATGAATAAGAAGCATTTTAGTAACTTTTAGCATCACATCCCTAAATTCTCTTAATACTTTTGCAACATCGTCTGGAACTTCCACCATATGGTTATAAGGTATGTTTATATGTCTTTCTTATGACTCTTTTCAATGCTTGTGGACAAAATATATTTCACCTTTATTGTTTTGTTCATCACTCCTTTGAACCTATAATAATTGATATAATATAATTTTGATCATACATTATTATTATACATCCAAAATATGGATATAACACCACCTTTGTTGACTTAATAAAGTCAATACTGAAAAGAAATCAAAATCATTGAAAAGTATCTCCTATTATAATGAATTTTTCATTCTAACTTCTAACTCATGAGAACATTATAGACAAGCCTTATTGTTTAGTTTTTACCATAGGAGTTTTCATCTTCATTAGAATTTTTCTTAACCTTAAATCCATCTTCACACCATTCATTCTAGCATAGAGGAATTAGTGACACTAGTATCAAGTATGGTCATGAGTTCCTTTTCATTGATCTATAACGCTACACACGTTAATCATTCAAAGGGACCGACTTTGAAATTCAAAGTATTAAGATATTAGTATGATCAATTGAAGGTCAACTTTTGAAGGGTCATTCTTGCCTTTGCCTTCTATTATCAAGGTCTTCAATTCTCCTTACTTGGACAATCCTATGCAAAAAGAGTTCCATTGCATATAAATCCTTGAATCTTTTTTGAAACCTTGTCACATTATTTGGGTTGTCCATATTGCTTGGAGATCCCTTTATGATCATACTCCCTTGACTGGTTACGTAATCTTTTTTCTTCTTCTCATCACACTAGTCTTGATAATTATTATTTCTTTTATTTTTAAAAATAGGAGGAGGCTTTGTTCTCCTTAACTACTCAGAAATCCACATAATTATTAATAGCTGCAATATTCTTAACAATTTTTTGTCATAACTTTATTTGCGCTCATGGTTATAATCTAAAAATGAAATTAAAGAGTTTGTCTTTATTATCAAATATGTTCTTAATATCTAACATCAATAAATCCAATTGCTTTATATATTTCCCCTTTGATTCTTCTTGCTTTAACTACTTAGAGGTATATCTAGCAAGCTTTGAAATATTATTTAGAAGGAATTGTTCCTTTAACTCCTTCTTTTTAACTCATATGTAGATATGAGATCAACCAGTACCATTTTTGATAAAGGTTCTTATATATTCTCTACCAAAGATTAGCAACACCATTTAGGTATATTGCATTGATGTTAACCTTCTCCATGTTGAGCACTTTAGCAGTGACAATATTATTTATGAGAGTTCTCAAACTCCTTAGTATTTTGAATGCCCTAAAAAACTTTTAGCTCCTGCACCTTAAGCAAAGTGTTTTGAGTTTGTCCAACATCCTAATCTGTAACAAAATATTTGATAATTTTAATTGTTCGTAAACTGCAAGTGCACAGTTGTTAAAGTGAGTAATAAATCAGTAAGAACCGAGTCATATCCATAAGGATTATGAGAAAGTTCAATTCTATGCTAGCGGATAGTGTTTGAAATCGAGTTTAGTGAAATTTTGGGAAATTAAAAGCAATGTAACAAATTATTAAAAACTCAAGGAAATTTCTAACCAACAACACAACTCAATGCAACCAAAATAACTATGAATATGACAAATCTATGCAATAACTAATTAAGAAAAGAGTACAATAATTATTTAACTAAAAGTATTAACGACAATTGGGAATGACTTTCTCTTAGGGAATGATATTTTTGCCAACCTTAATAAAGACATAGCTACCCTCCATAAATGAAAAATCCTAACCTTGTAAGTGAATTTTTAAGAGTAATTAATCCCCTTCTCCCAAAGGTGAATTAATCTATCCACTCTAGATGTTACTTAGTAATCCCTTACTCAAGTTTTTCCTAGAATTTCTTAAGTTCCAAACTTAAACCTTCTAATTTCACCTCCTAGATTTCTTGGGTCTACCAACTCACAAGAAAATCCAACTGAAATTTCCTTCAATCTTCTAGCAAAAACTCCCTTTTTCCAAAGGTGAATTTATACCAAGCCAATTTCTAACAATCCAAAGTAAGAACAATTAAACCCAAGGAAAATCAACAAGCATATGAATATTGAGTCATGGATTCAGCAATGTTCAAAATTAAAGTATCAACAAAAATATCAAATCCTTAAGAGAAATTAAGGCTCTAGCCATAAATCATCATGTCAAGCAATCCACAAACATAAGCCCTAGACAAACTCATAAGAAAATCAATTATAAATGAAGAACAAAGCTCCCAAATAGCTGCAGAAATTAGTAGGCTATCCAATCTCCTTGTGGACGTTGTTGTCTTATGGTGGATGATGAATGGTGGCTACGTGGTGAGGAGTGGGTGGAGCTGCTGCTTGAGTATGTAGCGTGAATGGAGTGTAGGCGTCCTTTCTTGTAAAAAAATGGAGACTGCGTTGTTGTGTAGGTGAAAACTGAATGCTTGGTACGTGGGATGGAGGCTACGTTGTTGTTGCGTTGGTGAGGGCTTGCTAGAAGAGGCTGCTGCGTTGTTAGCGTGGAACTTATGTGAGGGTTGCGTCTTGTGATGTTTGAAGCTGCTTTAATGGAGTTGTGTGGAAGCTCATAGCCAAAAGTGGAAGCTGCTCCTTTTACAGGTGGACGTTGTTTTGTGAGTGAGGAGGCGTTGTTTCTTATGCGTGGAGTGGAGTGTTGTGAGGCTGTGAACTAAGTGGGGTCTACGGTGTGATTCTTGGAGAGCTTGTGTGAGGGATGTGTCATTTGCATGATTTTTGCTGGAAAGTGAGAATGGAGTGGAGGTAGGCAGTAGATGTGTGTGGAGTAGTGGCGTGAAGTATTTAAGTTGGACTGTTGCATTTTTGTGAGTGGAATGGAGTCTATGTATGCATGGAGGCTGCGGCAGTGAGTGAGTGAATGGAGGGTTGTGTTTGAGTGTGGCTATCGAGATTGCTAGAGATTGGAGGTTGCATGGTTTTACTGGTGAATGGAGGCTCTCTTTTTCTTGTAGTGGAGACCATTTTCTTTTTAAGTCCGTGAGTAGAGGCTCTTTCTTTCCAAAACACACTAAACCCTCTCATTTTGCTCCATATATACCCTCTCATTTTGCTCCATAGGTTGCGTGCGTTTTTGTCTTCTTTTCTCTTTTCCAAAGCACGTTGAACTATCTGCGTTTTTAAAAAATGATGGCCATCCTCCTTTGTGTGACTCTTTTTAGTGGCAGCCCTCTCTTCTTTTGCTTTATTTTTCCAAAAACTCCTAACAATCAAAGATAATATAAAAACAGTAATTTAGCATATATCTACTCCAAAACACTACACAATTTACTTACGTTAATGCATCAAATAAAAGCCTATCAATATCTCTATCAAATACCCCCACATTTGAACTATTGCTTGTCCTTAAGCAATTTAAACACAATAAAACAATAATTTCTTCAATTCATTTTCAAAGAAAATCGAGTGTGTGCTTTCATTCAAACTTTAACAAACTCAAGCTTTGGGCACCTATACATATCATAATTTTTTCATCAATACACATAAACAAGGTCAAAGGCAGACACCATTGATCAAAGGCACATATAAAATTCAGATGGATTTTTCTCACGTTTTTGCTCGAATCACTTAAGTGTTTAGGGTCAATGTTTCACTCAAGACTCCCTCTAAAAGACTACACTACCATAGGATTGCATATTCACCAATTCTCTGCTACATAAAATAACACCAACATGGATCAAAAGGACTTTTATTTAGGGATGTAATGGGGTTTAGGTTTAGGTAGGATAAAAAGGTCACGGGTTAATTCACAAGCATTAATAAATTATTAAGTAAAAGAGACAGCTAAATACAAAGTTTGAGATATGCAAATGAACACATGGGCTACTGCTACTACTCGTCACTAACTAATGCTATTATGTTTGCTTCTTTTTCTGTGTCTTTCTTTCTTCTTTTTTTTATCATTTTTCTTCTTTTCTTTTTTTCGTTTTTTCTTTACTTTTTCTTTTTTTCTCTTTTTCTTTTTTTTTCTTTTTTTTCTCTTTTTTCTTTAAAAAAGCATGAGAAAACCAAAATAAGTAGGATTACCTCTATAAACATCTCAGAAAAATAAGTAAGCTCAAAAGTCCCAAACTATAGACCAAATGATCACGTAACACTTCATTATACTTATGATCGGACAAGGCTAGTGGAGTTTTGGGTTTTTAAGTGTTTATTTTGCAATAAAAAAGGGTGAAGGTTCAAAAGGGGTTGTAAGGGATAATGCATAAGGTGGGTCATTTAAGCTAATGGGTTTAAAACAAAGAATGCCTTCATCATTTCCATAAAGCATGCATCTCGTAATTTCAAACCAGTTCAATGCAAGCTCTAGAGGTAATCTTCCTAGGGGAGTATCACACATAACCAAAAAAAAAAACAATGAAATGAATATAAAATGCATTCATGTTGCTTATGTGAAAATCCATCAGAATTTTATACATTACCTAATCACTCAAGCATCAAATTTTTGACAAAGTTTATGCAATTAACTACTTCAATCAATCCATATGATTCATCTTCCACTCAAGTTGCCTAAGTCAAATTCAAGCACACAACTCAATCCTCAGTCCAACTACTATGACAAAATGGCATGGTTCAACCTTCATCATAGTTCAAGTGTAAAATTGCAAAAAATTTAAAATTGGTCCCACCCCCACACTTAAATGAGACATTGTCCCCAATGTCAAAAAATAAAAAAGGAAATGACAACATAAGGACTCCCTGGATTATAGAAAGCTCAACGACTTAAAATCAGAATTCACAGCTCCAATCTTGCATTCCTAAAAAAAATAGATAAAGAAAAAACAAATGAGATACTCAAATGAAAGCAATAAAAAGAAACTGAAACAGCAAAGAACTAAAATGAAAGGATAAGATTAGGGTACCTCCCAATAGGTGCTATGTTTAATGTCAATAGCTCGACGTAGCCATTTGATCACAAGTCCTTGAGTGAAATGTTTGCAATGTTTCTCAACTCTTGACCATAATAATGCTTCAATCTTTGCCCATTCACTTTGAAAGTTCTTCCATCACTTCCCTCAATTTCAATCGCTCCAAAAGGGGTAACATTTTTCACAACAAAGGGCCCCGACCATCTAGAGCGCAATTTACTTGGGAAAAGCTTCAATCTCGAGTTGAAAAGTAAAACTTTCTATCCTGGAGCAAATTCTTTCCTTATGATGTGTTGGTCATGCCATTTCTTAGTTTTATCCTTATAAATTTTGGAGTTCTTATACGCTTCATTTCGAAATTCTTCCAATTCATACAACTGAAAAGACCAATTTTCAACCGATTTTTGCCAATCAAGATTTAACTTCCTAACTGACCAATAAGCCTTGTGTTCCAACTCCATCGGAAGATGACAAGCTTTTCTAAAAACCAAACGATACGGAGACATGCCAATTGGAGTCTTGAAAACCGTCCTATATGCCTAAAGGGCATCATCGAGCTTGAGAGCTCAGTCTTTCCAGTTGGGGTTCACCATCTTCTTAAGAATGTCCTTGATCCCTCGATTTGATATTTCAGCTTGGCCATTTGACTATGGGTGGTAGGGTAAAGCAACGTTATGTCGAACTCCATATTTGGTTAAAAGATTACCTAAAAGCTTGTTACAAAAGTGGGTACCTTCATCACTAATAATAACCCTTGGAGTGCCAAATCTTATGAAAACGTTTTTCTTGATAAATCTAAAAACAACCTTGTCATCATTTGTTGGTGAAGCTATGGCTTCAACCCATTTTGATACGTAGTCCACTACCAAAAGGATATAAGATTGTCCACAAGATTTGGGGAATGGTCCCATGAAGTCAATATCCCAGAACTCAAAGAGTTTTACCTCAAAAATGTTGGTCAAAGGAAGCTCATGACGTCGTGAGATATTACCCATTTATTGACATCGGTCACACGTCTTAGTGAAAGCATAGCTGTCCTTATAAAGCGTAGGCTAGCAGAAACCAGATTAGAGAATTTTTGATGCTGTTCTTATTGGGCCAAAATGACCTCCATATGGTGATGAATGACAATGCTCCAAAATTGCTAGGACTTCATCTTCCGGGATTCATCTTCGAATCACTTGATCAGGACCTCTCTTGAATAGTAAAGGCTCATCCTATAGATAACTTTTTGCATCAAATAGGAACTTTTTCTTTTGGGATGGATTTAAATCTGGAGGAATTAAACCTGTAGCTAAATAATTCACCACATCAGCAAACCATGAAAGCTTTTCATTGACTCTGAATAACTACTCATCTGCGAAAGTCTCTTGGATAGGTATTGTTGGGCTCCGTTTCCAGAACCCAACCCTCTTGTGAAAACATGACACCTTAAGCGCGGATATTGCCCCGAAAGGTTCTTTCATTGAACCCTTAAAAGATATTATCAATTCAT
>JAOTAX010036528.1:0-11135 GCA_025629825.1 Erythroxylum guanchezii
CGACCCGAGGTTCAGCTTGCTGCAATCTTGGAATTAATTATTTTTGACCGGTTTCCAAGGTCGATTCCTAATCGAACAACAGAACCGCGATCACTTGCTATTGTGTTTTCGATGGATAAGAGATTTTGAAATGGGAAGAATTGAAGTGAAAGTTAGAAGTGTAATGAAAGCAAAAATGAAGAAGAAAAGGTGATCTTGGTATAAGCAATGTTAAGGAAAGATTTTTTGAAATAAAGAGTTGATCTGGAAAATGTTCACTGAGGGTGCTTCGATCTGTTAGCCATAGCTTTTTCTCTAGTTATCCAAATTAGATGATTCTTTATTCGGATTAAATTAGAAACATATGGCTACATTTCTTATTAAGAAATCGAATTTCAAATCTATCTCTAAGAATCTCAAAAGTTGTCATGAACTTGAGAACTGGGTGTAGTACATTGGTGGAGGAATGTAAAATTCGTGTTCTAAATTCATGGGAAATTCTGGGTTAATCTAAGCTAAATTAGGGGAATGTGTCTTCTAGAAAGTTGTAGGACTTTCTTTTATCTTTCCAATGGTATATAGTATGGAATTTGTGAACATTTAAGTCAAAAGTTATGATCTTTATAAGTGGAGATGCTCTGGAGAGTGAAAAAGTAAGACGATGCAAAGTAAGACGATGCAAAAGTAAGACGATACAAAAGTAAGACGATGCATAGTAAGATGATGCAAAGTAAGACGATGCAAAAGTAAGACGATGCAAAGTAAGACGATGCAAAAGTAAGACGATGCAAAAGTAAGACAATGTAAAAGTAAGACGTTGCAAAGTAAGGCGATTTAAAAATAAGACGAAGAAAAAGTAAGACGATGCAAAAGTAAGACGATGCAAAGTAAGACGATGCAAAAGTAAGACAATGCAAAAGTAAGAAGATGCAAAGTAAGACCATGCAAAAGTAAGACGATGCAGATGATAGAATTTGTTGGACCCCGAACTTTTCCCAGAAGCTAAAACTATTAAATGAGAAATTGTTGGCAATTATTCATTTGTAGAAAAAAGGAAACTTCTTGAATTTGAAATGAGGTAAGAAATGGAGTAGATATAAGATGGGTTATATGTGAAATGTTGGAAGTTAAAAGCTGGAAAATGTAATTGAAACATGTTCATTAAGTATGCTTCGGTGTTTTAGCCATAAATTTTGCTCTAGTTATCGAAATGAGATAATTTTTGAATTGGATTAAACTAGAGAGGTAAGGCTACAAATTGTCCGATGAAATTGAGTTTTAAATCAGTCTTTAAGAGTATCAATTTTTGGATGGAATTTGAGCACAGAATATTGTTTAAGAATAAGAACAGTTCGGAAATGTTTAAGGTATAACTTTCATATTACCAAACCAAATCAAATGATTTTGATGAGAAAATTTAGACAATGAGGAACATTTTTCTAGAAGGAAGTGCTAGCAAATTCCTTCAATTGTACGATTAGAAAAGGTCTTGATTTTTAGGAGTTAAGCATGATTTAAATGAATTTTGAGGTCTTGATAGATTAATTATGTTATTTTTATGGAGATAATTAGCATGTTAATGAGAGTAAGATTTTTATGACATAAGTTGATTGAATTATAGTATTAAGGTGGCAAGTCACTTAAGCTTTTAAGTTACAAGGCTTACATGTAAGGGTAAATTGGTCATTTTTCACTCATTAATGGCAAGGTTGTAAGTAAGACAAGCACCCAAGAAAATGAGAAGAAAAGAACAAAGGAAAGAGAGAAGATAGGAGGGAGTTCAGTGGAGAGAGGAGAGAAAGAAGAAAGAGAAACTAGGGTTCATCTTTGCTTAGCTTTCAAGAAGGATTTTATGGTTGTTCAAGAAGGGAAAAAGGAAAAGGAGGATGAGAACTTCCAATAGAGCCAACAAACTCTTCATTTGGTGAAGGATCAAGGTAAGGGCATTCTTGATTTGTTAGATTTTTGGAAGGGTTTTGGTTTATATAGCTTAAGAAATGTATGAATTTAAGTTTTCTAAGATCAATTTTGGTGATTATGTCTTATGGGTTTCTCAATTTGGAATCATTAGTGATTTGGAAATTTTGCCATTGTGAAGAAAATCAAGAGAGACGCAAGAGGAGCAAGGGGTGTAGAGGCTTTTTAAACAAGTACTAAGAAAGGAAATAAGGTGGGTTTCATGTTTATAATTTGAGTAATAAGCCATTAAGGTGTTTTCAAAAATCAAGAAGATAAAATGATTTCAATTACTTCATAAGTGTTGCTTTTATTGCTTGTAAATGATTTGCAAAATTGCTATATGTTTGGTGTATGAAATTTTGATGATGAATTGTGAATTGCTACACGAAAGGGTTTTTCGAAAAATTTCATGTTCATGAAAAACAAGTTTATGAAAATGTGCCAATTGGGCAATCTGTTTTCAAGTCATGAATTACATGTTATGTGGGTTTGGTTTGGTCCATTCTGTTTTGTCAATTGCACTTGCCTAAAGGCTTCTCCTGCTTGCCCGCTAGTGACCTCGAGCTCCTTTATGGACTCCTTTACGACTACGCCAAACCACCATGTGGGATTGTGTTAGTTCGGTCTGTTCACGGCTACACAGAACCATTATCTGGGAATCTGATAGTACGTTCTATTTACGAGCCTACCCAAACCATTTCTGATTTGCTATGTGTTTATGAATTGTGAACAAGATGAAAAATGCATAAATTGTGTTGTTTTGATTTTGATTTCAAGACAAGAATTTTGAGAAACATATGTTTTGAGATTTAATAAAAATTTTCTCTGAGTTAAATTTTTTGAACGGTTTTGCTTGTTTTTTGTTATAGCATGTTACCCACGAGCTTTTTAAGCTCACCCCCATTACCGCCCCATCTCCAGGTGATGAGCAAAAGACAGACTAAAAAAGGAGTCAAGGCATCATTTCAATTATGCATATTTTGTATTTGAAGTTAGATAATGTAAAACAAGGTTGTAGTTACATATTGAGTAATTATAGTTCAACTATTTTATTTATTTTGGGATTTTGCAAAATATTGTATTGTGGCTCGAAATGCCCATTGAAGTTTGTAAAACTCTTGTTTTATGATGTTAATGAAATATGGATTTGTGTATGGATTTGAAATGTGAATTATGTATGGATGATGTGAGTTAAGATTAGATATAATTGAAGAAGCGATCCATTTGAGTTGATGAACTTTGAATATGAATTGCTATTACTTGTAAGTGAGATGTTATGGAAAAGAAGGATAGGAATTATGAATGGACAAGAATGATGTTGCATTAGTTAAGGAAATGAATTTGGGACAAATTTCAAGTTTTCATAGGGGTAGTATTTGTGTTCTGACTTCAAGGAAAAATCTGGAATAATTTACGTAGCAAAATTGTCTTCTTGGAAGTTGTAGATGATCTTTCTAGCTTTCCAACGATATAAAGTTTGTATATTTTGGATATCGGAGTGAAAAGATATGATTGTTACAATATGTGATGCTGCATGTAATGTATGCACAAGACAACTATGGTATATTGATGAGAATGTGTGGATTTGTTGAAGCAAATGGGTTGAGAATTGAGAATGTTGTGAGATAAATTTTGTGTTTGAGTGGTTATGAAGTGATTTTGCACTAGAAGAGTTGAATTTGGGAAAATTATGAGTGAAAATGATGTTAGATTTGATGTAGGAAGCATTGGAGAGGCTTTGGAGGGGTTTGGGCAACCCCTATGTCTGTTAGACGGACTTTAGGTCTATTGAACGGACCTTCTTGGGTGAAAAAGAACCCCCAGCATCGCCCATGTCCATTAAACGGACTTGATGTCCGTTAAATGGACCTTCTCGGGTGAAAAAGGACTTATAACCCCGATAATGTCCATTAAACGGACATTCACGGGATAGCTTCAGTAAATTGCAATTTTTGACCCTTTTAGAGGCAGAGTCTCACTTTGTAGTCTTCATCAGAGTTGTAGATCTCCAAGTCCTCTTCCCAATAGTCTAAGAACGAAATCAGTCAGACCTTTTTGAACACACTTTGTCTTTTCAAGCATATCTTGACCTATAGAGCTCTGATCATTATGGTTCTTATTTCAAAACACATTAGAGGCCTGGAGCTACAATTTCTTTGAAGAAATCAAATTGAAATTCTAGTTTGAAGATTTCCAAATTCTGTTCACAAATAAGAGAAATGAGTTTGATTACAGTGATTGATTTGTATGGGCACACCATTGAACAAATTGTGAGGAAATTTTTGGGATGTTATGAGTATGAAGATGATCTGATGATGGCTAATGAGGGTTCAATGCAATAATCCTTCAAGGTAATATACACGCTCTCGTCTTATGATGTTTTGAGCAAGATTAGGTTCTAAAAACAAGCGGGATCCAACAGAGGTGGTATCAAAGCAAGCGTTGGACTCTGGAAACAAACGGGGTCCAACGATATGTATGAGTCCGCAAGAGTTAGGCACCAGAATTCAGACCCAACATAGGTGGTATCAGAGCGCCACTAGGTTTAGCAATCTTCTAGGCAACTTAGGGGGTATCAGAGCCCCAGAATCGAGATCTTACATGGGCATTTTCGAATTATGTGTCAAGGTAAGGCATTGTGAACTTGGCATAGCAGATAGTAGCAACTGATCCTTAGTCTGAGTCGCATATGTATGAGTCACACACAAGAGTAATTGTTAAGAGTTTGAGTTGATCGAATTGGTGAGCAAAATGATATTTTTTAATTGGATAAATGGAAATCAGAAATAGTTTATGGTTAAATATGACAGACAACGAGTCAACGCATTTGTATTGGTGGAATTGAATATGACACCAATATTATACTGTGGTGTATATCCCCAAATGTGATAAAGATGTGAATGTATGATCATGGATTGTTTGAGGAAGATAAAGATATAAGTGGAAACGATGAGATTAAAGTATACAAGAATAAAAACAGAAGTTTTGTGATTTTAAGAAGATGAAATTGGGACCGAAGTGGCTGTTTGATTAATATGACAAGAGTTACAATCTACCATAAGAATTAAGTGTACTGACACTATAGAGATGTGAACTATGAAACAAAGGATGCAATGTTTCTGAGAATGTCACGTTCACAAGGAGAAATTGAATGCTTAAATAAGTGACTGAAAGACCGAGTGAGTCTATTGACTATGGTCATTTAGAAGAAATTATTAGAGTGAATAAATTATTTGGGAGATAAAGGAAAACATAAGACAACATTACCTTCATTTGTTTGATCAATCAGGTAAGAATTTCGAGGATGAAATTCTTAAAGGAGAGGAGAATTATTGGACTCCGAACTTTTCTCGAAAGCTAGAACTGTTAAATGAGAAATTGTTGGCGATTATTCATGTCTAGAGAAAAGGAAACTTCTTGAATTTGAAATGAGGAAAGTAATGGTTTAGATATAAGATGGGTTATATGTGAAATGTTGGAAGTTAAAAGTTGGAAAATGTAATTGAAACATGTTCACTGAGTATGCTTCGGTGTTTTAGCCATAACTTTTGTTGTAGTTATTGAAATGAGATGATTTTTGATTTGGATTAAACTAGAGAGGTAAGGCTACAAATTATCCTATGAAATTGAGTTTCAAATAAGTCTCTAAGAGTATCAATTTTCGGATGGAAGTTGAGCACAAAATATTGTTTTAGTATAAGAACAGTTCAGAAATGTTTAAGGTATAACTTTCAAATTACCAAACTAAATAAAACGATTTTGATGTCATTAGAAAATTAAGACAATGAGGAACATTTTTCTAGAAGGAAGTACTAGTAAATTACTTCAATTGTATGATTAGAAAAGGTCTTGATTTTTAGATGGAGTTAAGCATGATTTAGATGAATTTTGAGGTCTCGATAGATTAATTATGTTATTTTTGTGGAGTTAATTAGCATGTTAATGGGAGTAAGATTTTTATGACATAAGTTGATTGAATTATAGTATTAAGGTGGCAAGATTTCATGAGGGGGAAAATTGGCAAGTCACTTAAGCTTTTAAATTACAAGGTTTACATGTAAGGGCAAATTAGTCATTGTTCACTCATTAATGGCAAGGTTGTAAATAGCACAAGTAGGCTTGCATTTAAGGAAGAAGCAAGCACAAAAATGAGAAGAAAAGAACAAAGGAAAGAGAGAAGGGAGGAGAGAGTTTAGTAGAGAGGAGAGAAAGAAGAAAAAGAAACTAGGGTTCATCTTTGCATAGCTTTCAAGAAGGATTTTATGGCTGTTCAAGAAGGGAAAAAGGAAGAGGGGGATGAGAGCTTCCATTAGAGCCAAGAACCTCTTCACTTGGTGAAGGATCAAGGTAAGGGAATTCTTGATTTGTTGGATTGTTGAAAGGTTTTGGTTTATATAGCTTAAGAAATGTATGGGTTTAAGTTTTCTAAAATCAATTTTGGTGATTATGTCTTATGGGTTTCTCAATTTGGAATCATTATTGATTTGGAAATTTTGCCATTGTGAAGAAAATCAAGAGAGAGGCAAGAGGAACAAGGGGAGTAGAGGCTTTTTAAACAAGTACTAAGCAAGGAAATAAGGTGGGTTTCATGTTTATAATTTGAGTAATGAGCCATTAAGGTGTTTTCAAAAATCAAGAAGATAAAATGATTTCAATTACTTCATAAGTGTTGTTTTTATTGCTTGTAAATGATTTGCAAAATTGCTACATGTTTTGTGTATGAAATTTTGATGATGAATTGTGAATTGCTACATGAAAGTGTTTTTCGAAAAATTTCATGTTCATGGAAAACAAGTTTCCAAAAATTTGCCAATTGGGCATTCTATTTTCAAGTCATGAATTACATGTTATGTGGGTTTGGTTTGGTCCGTTCTATTCTGTCAAGTGCACTTGTCTAAAGGCTTCTCCCGCCTTCCCACTAGTGGCATGGAGCTCCTTTATGGACTCCCTTACGACTGCACAAAACCACTATGTGGGATTGTGTTAGATCGTTCTGTTCACGGCTACACAAGACCATTATATGGGAATGTGATAGTACGTTCTGTTTACGGACCTACCCAAACCATTTCTGATGTGCTTATGTGTTTATGAATTGTGAACAAGTTGAAAATTGCATAAATTGTGTTGTTTTGATTTTGATTGCATGACAAGAATCTTGAGAAACATGTGTTTTATGATTTAATAAGAATTTTCTCTGAGATTGAACTTTTTGAACAGTTTTTGCTTGTTATTTGTTATAAGCATGTTACCCACGAGCTTTTTAAGCTCACCCCCATTTCCGTCCCATCTCCAGGTGATGAGCAAAAGACAGTCTGAAAAAGGAGTCAAGGCATCATTTCAATTATGCATATTTTGTATTTAAAGTTAGATTATGTAAAACAAGGTTGTAGTTGCATGTTGAACAGTTATAGTTAAAGTATTTTATGTATTTTAGGATTTTGCAAAATATTGTATTGTGGCTTGGAATGCCCATTGAAGTTTGTAAAACTCTTGTTTATGATGTTAATGAAATATGGATTTGTGTACGTATTTGAAATGTGAATTACGTATGGATGATGTGAGTTGAAATTAGATATCATTAAAGAAGCGATCCATTTGAGTTGGTGAACTTTGAATATGAATTGCTATTACTTGTAAGGGAGATGTTATGGAAAAGAAGGATAGGAATTATGAATGGACAAGAATGATGTTGCATTAGTTAAGGAAGTGAATTTGGGACAAATTTCAAGTTTTCATAGGGGTAGTATGTGTGTTCTGGCTTCAAGGGAAAATATGGAATAATTTAGGTAAAACTGGTTAAAATTGTCTTCTTGGAAGTTGTAGATGATCTTTCTAGCTTTCCAACGATATAAAGTGTGTAAATTTTGGATATCAGAGTGAAAAGATATGAATGTTACAATATGTGATGCTGCATGTAATGTTGCAGAGGACAACTATGGTATATTGATGAGAATGTGTGGTTTTGATGAATCAAATGGGTTGAGAATTGAGAATGTTGTGAGATAAATTTTGTGTTTGAGTGGTTATGAAGTGATTTTGGACTAGAAGAGTTGAATTTGGGAAGATTATGAGTGAATATGCTGATAGATTGGATATAGGAAGCATTAGAGAGGCTTTGGAGGGGTTTGGGGAACCCCTATATCCGTTAGACAGACTTTAGGTCTGCTAAATGGACCTTCTCGGGTGAAAATGGACCCCCAGCATCGCCTATGTCCATTAAATAGACTTGATGTCTGTTAAACGGACCTTATCGAGTGAAAAGGGGCTTCTAACCCCGATAATGTCTGTTAAATGGACATTCACAGGATAGCTTCAGTAAATTGCAATTTTTTTAGAGGCAGAGTCTCACTTTGTGATCTTCATCAAAGTTCTAGATATTGAAGTCCTCTTTCCAATAGTCCAAGAACGAAATCAGTCAGACATTTTTGGTGAAAGTTATGGCAATCGCGCCAAGAGAGGTACAATATGATTGAGGACTTAAATATTATTGGATTCTTTTGGTCATAACTTCCTCATCCGACCTCCAAATAAAGTGATTATTGAAGCAATGGATTCCTAACACTTTTACTATCTCTCCATGAAAATTGTTATCAATGGAGTTGATTTGAAAAGGTTTGATGGAGAGAAAGTGAGGGGTCGGTTGGGAGAACATGATTGGGGTATGAACACACTTTGTCTTTTCAAGCATATCTTGACCTATAGAGCTCCAATCAAAATGGTTTTTGCTTCAAAACAAATTAGAGGCTTGGAGCTACAATTTCTTTGAAGAATTCAAATTGAAATTCTGGTTTTAAGATTTCCAAATTCTGTTCACAAATAAGAGAAATGAGTTTGATTACGATGATTGATGTGTATGGGCCGCCATTGAACAAATTGTGAGGAAATTTTTGGGATGTTATGAGTATGAACATGAACTGATGATGGCTAATGAGGGTTCAATGCAATAACCCTTCAAGGTAATATACACGCTCACGTTTTATGATGTTTTGAGCAAGATTAGGTTCTGGAAACAAGCGGGATCCAACATGAGTGGTATCAAAGCAAGAGTTGGATTCTGGAAGCAAGTGGGATCCAATAGAATTTGTCTTCGAGGTCTTCATGAAAGTTTTCGCTCTTGAAGTTCTCTTTCAAACCATCCAAAGAATGCCTAATCAAAAATTTCTAGAGAAAGTTATGGCTGTTTCCCCGAAATAGGTTCAATATGATTGAGGACAAAAGTAGATTGGATTCTTTTGGTCATAACCTCTTCTCTAGACACCCAAATGATCTGATTCTTGAACCATTGGATTCGAAAGACATGGCTCTACTTCTCTACCAAAAATCATATCCCTCTGAATCGAATTGAGAAAGATTGAGTGAAAAAGGTAGGACGGGTGCAGTGAGTGTGCTCTTAAGTATTATGAACTGGTGTTATTCTACTGAACATATTTCAGTATTTTGATGATATCTTGATCTGTAAAGCTCCAAATGAGATGATTTCTGATTGTTGGTAAACTAGAGACATGGAGCTACAAATGGCATGAAGAAATTGGAATCTAATTCAGTCTCTAAGACTCTTAAATTCCAGATGGAAGTTGTACATAGTATACTGTTTTGGACAAGAGCAGTCCAAAAATGTTTGAGTTATATCTTTTGAATCACTAAACCACGTTGAATGATTTTGGAGGCATTAGAAACTTAAGACAATGGGGGACATTTTTCTTGAAGAAGGTGTTATGTTAGAATCTTCAAGGGTATTTTTTGGCAAGAAACTTAAGTTTAAAAAAACATAAGCCTATAAGGAATGATAAATGCACTTTTTGGACTCATTAAGGGCATAATTGGAAAAAGAAGTATTATCTTGCTTATAAATAAAGGAGAAAATGTGAATGAGAAGATTCGATAGAAGAAAAATGCATGGATAAGAAAAGAGAAAAGAGAAAGAAAACATGAAAAAGAATGAAAGAGGGAAAGAAGAGAAACAAGCTAGGGTTTCAATTATGTTAGCCCTCAAGAGAGATTTTGAGGTTGTTCAAGAAGAAAAAAAGGTAGAGGAAAAGAAGAGCTTTCTTTTGAGCTAAAGATCCCTTCATTTGGTGAAGAAGAAAGGGATCAAGAGACACAAGAGGAACAAGAGAAGAGGCATTTTGAGCAAGTCTATTAGCAAGGAAATCAAGGTGCGTACATGTTTATAATAAAGTAAATAAAGTACTACTATTTTCTTTAAATCAAAGAAGTTTTCTTATTTCAATTGCATCATATGTTTTGCATCTATTCTTTATGAATGATTTGTGAAATTTGTTATATGCTTGCTTTATAAATTGTGCGATGATTGATGAAAAGACTTTGAAAATGATTCTTTTAGGAAAAGATACATGTTTATGAAATCATGTTTTCATGAATGATTTTCAAGATATATATATATATATAGCAAGTATATGAAAATGCAAGTTTTCAAGAAAAGCGCCATTATAGGCAACAAGTTTACAAGAGTTTGAAATATATGTGTTATGTGGGTTTGTAGTAGTTCCTTAAGAATCGTCACGTGCACGTTGACCGAAGTATAGGCTTCTCCCGCCTGCCCGCTAGTGGCATGGAGCTCCCTCAAGGACTCCCTTAAGAATTTACGACTACACAGGACCATTTCATTGGAAATGTTTAGTGTGTCATGTTTTGGACTTACCCAAACTATTTGATATATTTATGTGTTCGTGACAAGTTGATATGAGTGATGCATTCATGATTTGCATACATATGAATTTTTGCATTGTAAATGAGTTATAAATGTTTTGGCTGAAAGCCTAAGACATATGTCTTTTGTAAACTCAATGAAAATTTTCTATGACAAGAAAAAAGATTTCAAAAGTTTAACTTTTCTTTTTTTTTTATAAATTGTTTCCCACGAGCTTTCAAGCTCACCCCCTTCCTGTCCCCATCCTCAGGTTATAGCTAGGAGATTAAGTGATCAAGGACCTAAAGGAATTGCTACATTTTCTATTTTCTATTTTTGTAATAAGCCAAAAATGTGGCTTTTGATATGTAAATAAAGTTTATCAAACTATGTTGCTTGAGTAATGAAATGATAGATTTGTTGGAGTTATGTAAATATAGTGCCCTGGAAAGAAAGTGTATTTACATGTAACTTTATCTTCTTCAGTTACAGTTTTGTAATGAAAATATTTATTATTAATAAAACAAAAAAGTTTGGTTTTATTTGT